>CAJNIZ010044150.1:34629-52011 GCA_905231905.1 Symbiodinium pilosum | reverse complement strand
GGGTTTAGGGTATTAAGGTATTAGGGTTTAGGGTTCAGGGTTTGGGGCGGGAGTCTCTCATATATGGGAGTCTGTATTGTTTTTAGCGGACACAACAACTCTAAACCCTAAACCCTAACCTGCTCTTGGGTGATACTACAATGTTACAAGTAATCGCATAATTCGCAGAAATTCAAGGCCCCCTGAACCAAGGATTATATGGGGACATATCAGGGTTACATAAGGTAGTATACGGTTTTTGGAATTCGGGTTTAGGGTTTCCCAAAATTAGTTGTACTTTTTTGGCAGGTGCCTATGACAAGGTGAAAAGTATTTGGGGGGGGGTCTATATCGGGGTCCCCTTATTTTGTGAAACTACCTTGTCATGATTTCTTCCTCACGGGCACTCGAGACTTGCGGTTCAAGATCCAAAAGAGTGTGCTCAAACAGCTGGAGGAAGAGCTCTCACACCGGCAGTACGCGAACAAGTGGCTCCGGCTGCTCGAGGAGGACGCAAAAAGATGGGAGGCGATGTGCTACGAGCAGCGCAGCCGAGGGCAAGCCCAGATAGACCAGCTGAAGTTCGCAATTCGCGAACTTCGCCGGGCCGGACAGGCCCTCCGACTTGAGCTGGAGCAGCGCGACAGGCGCCAGCGCTATCTTCGTTGGCGGTGAACTCGGGCCTTCCTGCGCCACTGTTTTTGAGTTGGTTGTGTAACCATGGTGGTGGTGCGAGAGAAAGGGGGATCCAAGGTTGCCGCCCAAAAGTCTGAAAGGCGTATTAGCGTGTGTTCGGACTTGGCCTACTCAGGCAAGTACTCTTTCGGGTGATTTTGGGTTCATAATGTTGCTTCAAACGTGAGCACAATGCTGCTGTTAGTACGTACGAACGTATGTACATATATACATACGTACGTATACAGATTAACGCGTAGTTTTTTTTGCTAGTATGCCTTGAGTTTGTTGGACAAAGTCTACTATTCCCTGGTCGTCCTCTTCACGGGCTTTTGCTCAAACTGTTGCAATTCAGTTTCATGTTTATAGACTGCTTGGGTGCTGGTACAGAGTTTAGACCCCAAATCCTAAAGCTCATGTAGCCCAGTGGGCACCCTTGTCCTGAGGTCCATACTCCGAAACCCAAATGCGAAGGGCCACAGGCTCCACAATTCAAAGCTCCAAATAAATTCAATAAGCAACCCAGTTCCCGTTTCATGTTCCATCTTCTTTTCTATCTATTTCAAGTATCCATTATAGGTACTGTACATCCCTTCATACTACCTACAAATTCCCTAAACCCCACACTTTTCTGGCCCTAAACACCCTACTCCCAGGCGCCATGAAGACCATCTGCAAGACGGCCGGTGGCGCCCAAAACAGTAAGGCAGGGTGAAATGAATGCAGTTTAGGGTTTAGGGGTTTAGAGTTTAGGGCCTAATGTAAAACCAACATTGTGCTTCAGTGTTTAGGGTGCAGAGGTCATGGAGAAGTAAATGGAAAGGAAAATGCAAAATGATTTTGACACTGGGTTTGTACAGGCTTTATTGGGTTAAAGAGAAGTAGGGGAGCCTGAATGCTTACCCAATATAGTGGTCCTACCCTAAACCCTAAACCCCAAAATCCCTAAACCCTATATAAACCCTAAACCCTATTAATTACTGTAATCCCTAGACCCCAATTTGTTTATCATCGTATTTGATAGACCTCAGCCTGGTCTTGGTATTTTCAGGCCCCTACATGATTGGGTTCTAGTAGGGTTTAGGGCGGGTTTAGGGCTCAGGGTTTGAAGTTTGGGGTTTAGGGTTTAGGGTTTGGGGTTTAGGGTTTAGGGTTTGGTGTTTAGGGTTGGGGTTTAGGGTTTAGGGTTTGGGGCTTAGGATTTAGAACTTATAATGATATACCCCTATATACAATAATCTACCATAATCTACTATAATGTACTATAATACACAATAATACATCACAATATACTATAATATGATTGTTTGGAGAGAGAGGGATGCGCAAAGATGGTGCAGGGTAGGGTTGAAGGGTTTGGCTATGGGCAGGTAAGGGACTTCTACGCTAAGTTCGGGTACCTTTAAAGGGACTATAGGGATTATATTGGGTTTAGGGTTTAGGGTTTAGGGGTACCTTTGTTGGGGGGTCAAATTAGGGGACATGGAGATATAATGGGATGATGGAAAAGGAAATGGAAACTAATTAGGGTTTAGGGTGTCCCAAATTATCGGGTACCTTTTTGTGGGGGCCCTATACGTAATGAGTAGTATAGTATTTTAGCTTATATGTTGGGGTCCCCGTATTTGGGTCGTGTAAAGGCTTTCAAAAGTCTTTCAACGGAATCTCCGCCACGTATGAAGATGCATTGGTGCGCCAACAAGTTGTTTTCGTAGCGTTACTACTTGACGGTTGAGCGGAGCCACGGGTATTTGTTGACGTTTTAGCCTACAGCCTCAACTCAGATCTACCCCTGCACCCAACACCCTCCTCTCACAACCTTGGACCCCAATCCCTAAACCCAGTAAAACCCTTACATGACCCCTAAACCCCCCCCAGACCCTAAAGCCGAAGTCTTAAACCTGAAGCACCTTGCCGACCCCGGTAAACCTGGTATCCTCTACGCCCTAAACCAAATTGCAGGTCCTTGAGCGTTTCTACTGCGAGATCGCAATTATGAAGCGCTTGGACCATCCTAGCCGAAGCCCCTGCAGGATTCAGGGTTCAGAGTTGTATAGGGATAATGGGTTATATAGGGTTATAAAGGGGATATATTCGGTATATATTGGGATAATGGAAAATCAAATGGAAACTATTAGGTTAGGGTTCGTGTTTTTGGGTTTTCAGGGTTTAAGGTACAGGGTTCAGGGTTTTGGGCCTTGTTTGAGTTTGGGGTTCAAGGTGTAGGATTAGGATTCGGGGTGGGGTTCAGGGTCAGGGTTCAGGATTTCGAGTCAGGGTTCTGGATTTTGGGTTGTGAATAGTCTCTTCAGTGTTTTTTTTTCAAATTTACGGGTAGTTCGTGAATAGTGGAGGAATGAATCCCTGTAGTCATAGTGATCCTGTAATGGTGCCTAGCACCCATTCCTTCATTCCCTACGAACTGCTTTTAAATTCGCCTGTTTCTGATGGATTTCTTCGGTTGACTAGGCTGGTTTACTGCATTCAGTCAGAGAATCCTTAATCCCTAAACCCCAAACCCAAAACCCCCAAACCCTATCTGTTTAGAGGACTTTACTTTTCGATTCCAGCCAAAAAATCCTGGAGCAGCCTGCCAGGCTGAGCGCACATGTGAAGACAGGGGATCAGCCTCTTTTGGGGGGCTTCTCTAGGGACCCTGAAAGGCTTTACGGTTTAGGAGCTTTAGAGGTTTTAGGCGTTTTAGGGATTTTAGGGGTTTTAGTCGTTTTAGGGGTTTCAGGGTTTAAGGGTTTTAGGGTTTAGGGGCTTAAGGGGTTTTAGGGTTTAGCGTTTAAAGTTTAGGGCGTGAAGCATAGACTCGTACCTTACACCAAAACCCAAATACCCTAAAGCTTAAACCCTACACTAGTACTTCAAATCCTCAACAGTACTAGGTTGCTTGGTATCTTGGATTCCCAGGTTGAAAATATTGGGGGACTAGGGGCCCAGGGTTGAAATTCTCCCCTGCTTAGATGGAATGTGGGGTATATGGAACCCCCTTTATGGATGTTGGTCAATTCCATATGAGCCATAGTCTAAACTCTTCAAAGGGCATTATATAGGGGATTATATAGGGAACTACTATAGGGGTTATTAAGGGGGATACTAGGAGTTTAGACAATGGTTCATATTATCTTTACTTAAGGGGGGGCACTAATTTTGGAGAAGCGCGCATGGCATGAAGCGGATTCAGTCTGATTGTGTGGATGTGAGGAACTGCTCCAGTGGGTGCAGTTTAGCTTGTGGTTCGTAGCCAGTGAAGGAATCTGAGTTACATGCAGATGATATTTAGGGATCATGCAGAAAATACTTTTGAGATGCCTCCCTCTTTTCTATCCGAGTCACTGGTAAGAGAAGTTTTTAGGGACCCAAGTAACCCAATGTAGGTAACATTTGCAGACTCTAGGCCGGAATGTAGGTATCATTTCCATACTTGGAGCCCTACACCCTAAAGCCCTATGCTCATCCTTTGAATGCCTTTGGCTTCGATAGACCTACTGGCGCTTAAACAGGGTTTGGGGGTTAAACCCTAAACAAGTACAAGTGTGGTTTGCCTATTTCAGGCGTGCTACCAAGGGTAGAGATCCGGAACCCAGGGAGGATCTGTCAGTTTGATCCCCTGTTTTAATCCAGACATGCTGCATAGTTTCTATGTGTCTCCATGCATTACCCTACTGTAGGAGACCTGCTCAATTGTTGTAATGTTTTGCCGGTGTGCGCCGGGGTGTCTCACCGCAAATCCCAATAAAAGAACCCTGCAATTCATGAAAAGGGCTCTGGGCCTAAATTAGGTTTGGGGGGCTGTGGGCTTTGGGTTTTAAGGGTTTGTAGCTTCTGCGGTCCTATGAGCCAGCGGGCATATATATAGCTCTGACGTATGCTTAGGGCCCTTCCTAAACACCTTCACCAAGCGCTCAGCCGAAGCGAGCACAAAGGCATCATCAAGCTCTACGAGACATTTGAGGACGCCTTGCGTCTGTACTTGGGTTTAGGGTTCAGGGTTTGGAGGGTCTGAGGGACTCAGTAAGTATGTTGATTAATAACCCTCTTAAACCACATAACGGCCCCAACTATTCCTGTTGCGAACCTACTTATTAAGTTGCCCTGACACCCCCCCCTCGGAAGTAGTGCGGTTTAAAGGTTCAGGCCCTTCAGACTGAACAACTTTTAGTTTCGGTTGGGTACCAGGATTGCTACTATGACCGTGTTCAAAGGTTTTGGTGCAGGGTTTGCAAATTTAGTGCTTCCATTGTGAGATTCGGGGCTTGAGTTCGAATGTTCCAACAGTTTGTTGAACTGACTAGGGATCCTCTTGCAGGGTTGCTGTTAGCCACCTTGAAGTAAGCTACCATAGTAGCGAGAGACATGATACATGATGTGGTTTCCTGGTTGTGGTAGCTGAGCTTCAGCTCGTTCACAGCAGGGGTCCTTGAGATTCACTGGTTTTTCGGAAAGAATATCCCCTAAACCCTAAACCCCTAAACCCCCAAACCCTAAGCCCCTAAACCATTAAACCCTAAACCTAAACCACGACCCCTCAGTTTCCATTTCATCTTCCGTTTGCTTTTCCAGTTGCTGCGCCTTCGTAAGCCCTAAGCCTTAAAACGCAGAAGTGCTTGAAACCTAAGCAAGGTAGAGCGTTTGGGCAGCGTGTGGAGGCATGGAGAGTTGAGCAGGAGGTCCTGCAGAACCACTTGCAGGCGCACTGCCGCTGCGGAAAGGACCATCTGGGCAATTACCTCATCCACCAAAAGTGCTGCCCGCTTCACAGCAATCCGACCCGAGGATGGCGACCTGGAGTCTTTCTTAGGGCCAGAGAGTGGCGACAAGTGCCTCTCCCTCCATGGAACCCGACACTCTCATAATCGGATGTCGTGCGGTCCCGCTTCTGCACTCAGCTGAGGCGGTGACATGTCCGAAAGAGTCGAAAGGGTTTGGGTCTGGGTTTATGGTTTTGGGTTTCGGGTTGGGTTTAGGTCTAGGGCTTGGGCCATGTTTTAGAGTGTTGGGTTTAGAGTTCAAGGTGTGGGGTTCGCGTGCCATAGGGTAGGGCCCGAAATAACTACCAATATTGTGGATTTAAGGATCATCGAGAATCAAAGGGAAAGGACATGGAAACGGAAACTGCATTCATTGAGGGATGCCCGAATCACTACCAATAGTCTAGATGCGGTGTATTTTTTTTGCCGCACGAAACCTGAACCCTTAACCCTAAACCTGAAACCCTAAATCGGGTACCTCAGATGGACCTCAAGGAAGGAATTTGGTCATCATTCAGGTTTTGGTGTTTAGGGTTTAGTGTGCAGAGTGTTGGGGATTTGCCAGGACAAGCGCAACATCTACCTTATCATGGAGATGTGCTCAGGCTGCCACATGTGGGCACTTCCTGTGCAGCGGAAGGAGTGAAATTAAATCCTAAGCCCTAAACTCTAAATCCTAAACCGCGTGGCCCATGGGACAGGACTTATAGTCCCCCTTAAGTAGATAGAATATGGGGTATATGGGGACCTTGGTATAACATACCCAAAGCCACATTCTATCTACTTAAGGCGGACTATACCCAAGGCAAGACCCTAGGTTGCGTACACAGGGTTTAGGGTTACATTGGGACATTGGGGTTGTATTAGGATAATGGAAAAGAAAATGGAAACTATTATAATGCGGTTATATAGGGCTTAGGCTAGGGTTTAGGGTTTGGTGCAAGAATTTGATTTGACAAGGTTGGCTAAGAAAGTCTTGCCGACGTCATGACATTAGCCAAACTCTCTGATTATGAAGGGGAATTATGTATAGGGGAGTATTATAAGGGTTATTCAGGAGAATGTTAGGAGTTTAAATGTGGGACTTGGCCCCCATAAATGATACAGGGTCCGTTCATTTAAATTTTAAGGTTTAGGGTCAAAAATGAAAACGGCCCAGCTTGGAATCTTAATATGAAGTTTCCGCGGGGTTCTTCAAGGTGTAGGTGTGGTTAAGGCTTCAGGGTCTTGGATGTAAGGCTTAAAGTTGCAGACTTAGAGATGAATTCTCATCTTCCTTGAGCGCGCAATTGATTGGAATCGGGCTTTGGCGTAGAGTCCGAGCTTCTCGAAAATCAAGCCCAGCACGAGAAGGGTGTTTGCGGCTTCTGGGACCCTGAGCTCTAAAACCTACGCAAAAGCGTGGGACTCAGGTAGCGACACACTGCACAACCTGAAAACTAGACCCCAAGCTCGAAGTTACTAGCAACCTTACTGCAGGGGCCACTCTTGTCTCATCCCATTGAAGGAGCTTTAGACCCTAAACCCTATACAACCACTTAAGGAGTTTGGACCTTAGACCTTAAACCAGGTATAACCCTCTTTTGGAAGTTTAGACTATAGCTCATATTAAGATTCAAAGCTGGACCATTTTTCTCCAGGCGGTGAGCTCTTCGACCGCATCGTCGAGGCAATGGCCTGCCTTTAGGGTTTATAGTCCCCCTTAGGTAGATAGAATATGGCTTTGTGTATATTATAATAAGATCCCCATATACCCCATATCCTATCTACTTAAGGGGGACTATAGGTTCAGGGTGCAAGATTAGCTAGAGCTGGAAGCTAGCAAGTCTTCTTACATCATTAAACGCGTTTAGTATCACCTCACCCTCCCAGAATCCCCTTTTCATTTAACATTTTTAAACGTTTTTCTTCCTTCGCTCGCCACCTGCCCGCGTCCCTTAGGTCCCACATCTATATCTGGAAGTTTTCCCCAAAATAAGGGGGACCCCAACATAGACCCCGAAATACCATAATCCTCATTGTTGGGACCCCAAAAAAGATTTCCCCTACTTTTAGGAAACCCCCATTTCCTTCTAACTGTCCCGATGGACTAGTGACTAGACGTTTAGCTGCGAGAGGTTCCTAGGCCCGGGTTTGGCGGTTTGGGCTTCAGGTCATGCGGTAAGTCCCCCCAAATTAAAGGGACCCAAATATAGACCCCAAAATACTATAATCTTTCTTCAAAGAAGCCCCTTAAAGCCTAAACCCTAAACCCTTTTCCCTAAACGAAACCCCCATGTAGGCGAACAGTGCGTTGGCTGTGCATGTCCGCTACAGCAAGTCTCCTGACCCCGAAGCCTCTTCACCCTAAACCGTTACACCCCTACCGAACCTTAAACCGTAGGCCCTGACCCTAAACCCTAAGCCCTCAACCCAAAACCCTAAGCCTATAACCCTAATCCCTAAACCTTAACCCTAAACCGAAAGCACTAAGCCCGAGCCCTAAACCCTAAGCACTAAACCCTCGCCCTAAAAACCTAAGCCCTAAACCCTAAGCTCCAAATCGTAATCCCAAACCCTAATCCCTAAGCCTGAAACCCTAAACCCAAAACCTGAAACCCAAAACCGTTTACCGTCAGGCTGGTCACTTTAAGGAGCAGGAGGCGGCGCTGGTCCGGTGTCTCAGGGGGTTCTGAGGGTTTTGGGTTTCAAGGGTTAGGGGTAAGTGTTTAAGCGATGTAAGGGTTTAGGGTTTAGGCGTGTAAGTTGTCTTTTTAGAA
Organism: Symbiodinium pilosum; assembly: GCA_905231905.1. Lineage (NCBI taxonomy): Eukaryota > Dinophyceae > Suessiales > Symbiodiniaceae > Symbiodinium > Symbiodinium pilosum. Next base: position 43,838 of record CAJNIZ010044150.1, on the reverse strand, counting down.
AAAGTTGAGTACGTTTGAAGTTGGTACTTTCCATAAGTAAGGGCACCTCAAATTAAGCCCTCTAGATTACAAGACGCCCAAAAAGTAGCACTGTTTTTTGATTGAAAATTTTGTCGTAAGAAGTTTACGAAGATGCTACAGCCCAACACGTTTTTAACTGGTCTAGGTTACGACCTTACTTAAGTTTACAAGGTGCAGGTTTCGAGGTGTAGGATTCTGGGCTGAGGGTTAAGGAGAGAGCAGAGAAGCATCTAGGGTTGAGAGCTAGGAGCTCAGGATTTAGGTTTTGAGAGTGACTAGACCCCCAGCAGGTCATGGAGTTCGGTCGTAGACCTAAGCCTTAAATTCTGAACCTTCCACCCTAATTCCTGAACCCTAACTCCTAAACTGCATGAAACCAAGCCCTAAACCTTACACCCTAAACCCTTACAGTACCCTTTAACAAAAAACCTAAACCCTAAACCCTTAACAACAAAAGCCTAAATCCCCAGCCCTAGACCCTAAGCCTTGGAGTTGCGGGGTTCAGGGTTGTAAGGGTTTAGGGTGTAGGGCTTAGGGTAACAAAGCCCGGCGGCCCAAGCCTTTCCCCAAAGAGCCACTGTGAGAACCAGGAAACTGTGGCGAAAAGGACAAGACCACTGGGTTTATATAGGGGTCTATAGGGACTGCAGGTAGGAAAAGGCCTAAGCCATAACCAGGCAATATCCGGTATTTTTTGTTATTTCCAGTTAGATAGCACTAGCGTTTCTGAATATGCCTGAAACCCTAAACCCTAGGGTTTTTGACAGATTCCCACTGAAGAGTTGGATTAACTCTTCAGACTGAAGGGCGGGAGGTTTAGGGCCGATTTAGCCAGAGTTTAGGGTTTACGTGGAGTAAGTATGGCCCATTAGACTTCAAACTCCCCTATCAAGAGTAAATTGAGGGCTCTTCGAGGTCTAAGTGGTAGAAGCCTTTTGTTGCTGCTGCCTCGAGGGCCTGCTTTAACACAGAACTACTGGCTTTTCGGTTGGGGTGTTCAAGAGAAGTAGTTTTGTGGTGCGATAGGACTCCATGGTTATAGCGACGTAGAGGTGTTGAGGGCAAGGGTGGTTTTGTGTTTTGGGGCTCTCCCAGGATGTAAAGCGCTTCGTTGCCGATTTTCTTGTTCTGCAGGGGATGTATCTAAATGCGCTAAACGCAAATCCCTAAACCCTGAACCTTAACTGAACCGCCACTATAGGGGGTATATATGGTTTATATAGGGGTTGTATAGGGAGTTGTATCGGGTTTAAGGGTTTCCCAAAACTAGGGGTACCTGTAAAGGGAAGATAGGGGCTACATAGGGGCTATATAGGGTTTAGGGTTTAGATATGCTTGCTGCATGCTTTCTTGTGAGGTAGGGCAGGGTGAGAGGTTTGGAAGCCACATTTCCCCAAAACCGTCCGAATATCTCGCAGCACCAGTCGACTGATTGGGCACAGGTTAAGCCCTTGGCCAGGGTTGTTCTGCGGAATTCTGCCTTGCCTTTTCGAAGCGCAAGCTCATCCTACAGTCCTTTGCCTTTTTCGCTATGTCTGGACCTGCGGCCACCTGGAGACCACTGAACGCGCAGGAAGTCCATGCCTGGCGCGTTGGATATGTCCGCTTGGTCAGGTTGCTGGGTAGAGATGATAGGCGCACCGGCAGCCCGTGCCTGCCTGGTGAGCGGGATGTGTGCAAGGCCTTGCGCTTTGCGCCCCGCCTTAGCTTTCTTGCGAGAAGAGCGCATTCTGCACGCAGCCCGGCTTCTTCCTTCGCAGGAGACTTTGTGGGATCTGCTTGTGGCCGCCTCTCGTCAATTGTCCAGTTCATGGATGCATGTTCTGAGAGGTGTTTTTTTAGTGGCTGGCAGGCCTTTGCCCCGAAGCTACTCCTTGGCTTGAAGATTTCCCCCATGGCTTCGCAGAACATGCCTCGCATTGTTTGGCAGCGTTAAACGTCCCCAAAAAAGTAGTAGTTTATTTGTGGACACTAAAGAACCCAATGCCAATATAGAGTAAGATTTTATCCTCCTCTGCCGTGTAGTTTTCCATTTAAAGAATATACTGTACTCTTTCTGGGTTCAACCATCAAAAAATGTTACTCACGTGCAAAATCATGCCTTGAACTGTTCTTAAAGGGACTTTAATGGAAACCGCAGACAGGGACCCCCAAGTATATAGTAGGAATATACTGGGAACATACCTACCAGGGTCCATCTATTCTATTTATATTCCTACATATTCCTACCATATTCTCGGGTTTACTGTTTGGAAGTTCCCACTAAAGTCCCTGTATTTCAGGTCATGAAGCAGATGATTGGCGCAATCTATTACCTGCACACAAACAGAATCTGTCACCGCGTGAGGGCCTCAGCTGCATCATATGTTTTTTATGGACTGCTTCGTATTCATAGTCATCAATGCTAACATACAAGATTTATGTTGATTTGCCGTTCTGATTTCGATCGCTGGCCATGCAATGGAATACAAGGCTTCGCGGTCTTCGCTAGACCTTAAACCCTAACCCTAGAATAGAGGCCCGCACAGGCGGTTAGCTTTATGGGTGGGTAGTTTCCCACGCGCCTTCACTACCACCTCTGGGTCTCATGGGAGTCCTTATAATTGTGCTATGGAAACTGTCCACCAAAAGAGGAACCCTGGGAACTTGGGAAAGAGTCTGGAGTTGAGTATAAGGTGTGGAAGCTTATGATACTCGTCACGACAGAAAGGTTCTAAGCCTAGGAGCGGGCAGAAATCTTGGTTTTTGAGACTTCTGCCTTTCCAAGGGGAGGCAGTTCTCCCTAAACCCTAAACCCTAAGCCCTAAACCCAACCCTAAACCCAACCCAACCCCTAATACAGCATGTCCATTGCTGAGGACTTGAAGCCTGAGAATTTCCTCTTCCAGACCAAGGACCTTCCTGAAGTCTGGTTTCAAAGTCGGGTTGGTTTAGGATCTAGGGGTTTAGGGTTTAGGGTTTAGGGTTAGGGGTCTAGGGTTAGGGCTCTAGGGTTTGGGGTTTATAGGGCTTAGGGACAGCGTGCCCTAAAGTCCAGTACGTGATCGTTTGGAGCATTCTGAAACAGAAGCATGGAAGCATGGTAGCTTGGAGTTGCTTCACAGCCCTAAACCTAAACCCTCAACCCGCTCAATTTGTGTCTGGGGTTTAGACCTTGAAGAGCCTCGATGTCTCGAGCAGGGAGCCCCCAACCGTAAACGTATGACAGTAATTGATATCCTCAAGGGACTTTTATCAGGGACGTCCCTGCCTCTATTTGGAAACCACTAGGGGCTTACTGGGAATGGGGTGTTTGTCCTTCAGTGGCAATTTCTCATGATGAACCACATGGCCATGTGTGCGGGATTGCTTCTCACCACAGACTCTACGCCTTAAATCCTGCAACCCATACTGAATCACGTGGTGGACAACTAAGCGCATGGTAGCGTCGCAGTTTGACGAGAAGCTTCGGATAAGTCCTAGACCCTGAGCCCAAAACCCTAAAACACGTATAAAGCTTGAATATAGGAACCCACCCCCCACCTCCAAGTTTGTGATGGATGGACGGGCAAACAGAACAGAACCTCTTCCCACATGGGGCTTTCTCAAAGTAACCCCGTAGGGCTCCTCAAAATTGGACCCCCCCCAGACTTCTCTTAACAATTCTTTCGCTTAGAGCCGCTGATGTTGATGATTCCCTTTGAGGCTAGCTGTGCTGTACTTTAAAATCTGGATGCGCAATAATACCCGGGCCGTTCTGAAAGCATATCGGTTTGAATTGTTTCCGCCTTTCATAAGCAGCTAGGAATACGTATTGGAAGGGTTCGAGGCAGATTCAGGAATTAGGACTTAGGTGGGGGCTTAAGGTTTAGGAATTAGAGTTCAGGTTTTGGGTTCTGGGTATAGACCTCACATGACGGCACCTCAAATAGTCCCGAGACCGCTCTTTTGCAGGCTTTGGAATCAGGTTTTGGAAGTATGGAACTTGGGCAGGAATTGCTTGCCGTATCTTTCCATTTCAAGCCTTTTGCAGCAATAGGTTTTGGGTTCGGTATAGGGTTTCATCATATACCTACTCAAAACCCGTACTATATTACTTATTACGCTAGTTAGTCCCAAGTACCTAATTATTGGGTACTTGGCCTTCTGGGTTACACCCTATACCCAATCCCTGTGCCTTCTGAAGCCTGATCGTTCCAAGCCGCCAAAGACCGAACACCATCAAACCGTATGCCTTCTGAAGCTATTACTATTCCCGAACCTCTACGCCCTGAACCCTATGCCCCTAAGCCCTAAACCCTAAACCTGCCTTATAGGCCTATATACACGTAGGGCCCCTTCGTTGGGAGGCACGGCTCCTACCCTAAACCCTTAACCCAAACCTTACGCCCTAAATCATAAACCCCAAACCCCGAAATCCAAAACCCTACACCTTTAATCCTAAGCCCTAAACACGGTTTCTTTAAATCCTAGGCCCTAAGCCCCAAATCCTTTCAAGTCCTTGCCTTCTGAAGAAGGGCGGCCCTACAGAAACGTGGACTCTTTGACGTAGGGTCTAGTGTTTAGGGTTTAGGTTCTACAGCAGGGTATATAGGGATCCATATGTTTGATATAGGGATCATATTGGGGTAAATAGAAGACGGGTAAAGAGACCACCAACCCTCGACCCCAAACCTTTAAACTGACCTTGTTTAGGGTTTAGGGTTTAGGGTTTGGTTAGCTAGGAAAGAAGGAAGGGATCCTTCTAGTAGTCCCCATATAACCCATCATAGTAGTTTCCATTGTCTTTTTCCTTCATTCCCAGCTAACAAAAGGTAAGATGAAGCCCGCTAAACCCTAGACACCACCCGCTTAAGCCCTAAACCCTAGAACTGGAGGAAGAGAAACCGCAAAATCAAAGCCCCAAATCCCAGATCCTAGACTCTAAACCCCCAACCCCCAAGCTCTAGACTGGAGGACGAGATAGACAAAAATTACCTCAAGCTCATTGACTTTGGTTTGGCGACCAAATTCGAGCTCGGATCCCTGGGCAGATCTCTCCTTGCACCCTGAATTGGGTTTAGGGTTTAGGGTTTGAGGGTTTAGGGTTTAGGGTATATGGTCCCTAATAATGGGTACTTAGGCCCTAATAGAAGGTAGGAGGAGGGTCTGGGTGAGCAGATCTCATTGTTGAAGGTTTGTCGGGGTTTCAGGGCTAGGGTTTAGGGTTCAGGGTTTTAGGATTTTAGGGCTTAGTGTTTTAGGGTTTGGGGCTTGAGGATTTTTAGGGTTTAGAGTCTAGGTTTGTGGGGTTTAGAGCGTAGGGTTTTAAGGTTTAGGCCCTCGCTAATCCTAACCCACTGCTGATTGTAATTCTAGCCCAAGCCCTGAACCCACTGCTGCCAAACTTAGGGAACCCAGGGCAGGCTGGGTTATAACAACCCGAAGACTCCAAAATTCGGACTCTAAGCTACCATATGAGCTATATATAGTCTGAACTCCTTAAGGGGGTTATATAAGGGATTCTATTGGGGACTGCCATAGGGCTTATAAGGAGGGATACTCGACTATAGCATATATGACTTCTACCGGGCGTTTGTGTTAGGGTTTAGGGTTTGGGTTGAGGCTTATAGTACAACCCCTGGGTCATAGTTAGGGTTGATATATAGCTTCCCGCGCCACATGGTTTTGGGCTTAGGGCTTCTATGCCGTGACTCTTGGGAGCTAGGGTTCTATAGTCTTGGGTTTCATTTCCTAACCCTTATACTACCCCAGGTCCTCCCCTTGGTGATGTTTGTGGATTTGAAGGATCTAGTTAAGTTTCTGTAGGGCTGCGATTTATCTAGGGTTGTAGAAGGCTAGAGTTATAATCCCTATTATATTTCCCCTAGGAGGCCCTAGAACGTCAAAACATACATACATCCGTTTTTGCAAGCTCCCAGCTAGAGTTTAGGGATAAGCTTGCGCCGCAGAAACTTCTCAAGCATCGATTTAGGCTTTAGGGCTTAGGTTTAGGGGTTTCGGGCTCAGGGTTTAGGGTCTCGGTCTTAGGGTTCTCTGTAGGGTTTCTATGGGTGCATACTTCTTTTGTGCCATTGCTCTTCCTGAGGGCTGCTGCAATGCTTGTAGACGGGGTTTAGTGTGTTGGGGCTTGTAAACCCTAGGCCCTTAAGGGTTCAAATGCGTGGGACCCATACCATTCCGCTGGCCCTGCCACCCCCAAGAGGGCCTCCAAAAAGAGTTTAAGATGAAGGCTTTTGTGCTCTTGAACTGCCGCATCTAAGTCCCAATCACTTACTTTCAACAGCCTGAACCCCGTACCCTGCCCCCAAATCCCAGATCCTAAGCCCTAAGCCTTATAAGCCTTAAACCCTACCTCCCAAATCCTAAAGCAATCACCCTAAACCTTCCGCACCCCAAATCCTGAAATCCTCAGCCTCCAGGCATAAAAAAACTTCAAAACCCCAAGGTAGACCCTAAACCCCAAGCCCAAAACCCCAAACCCTATAGTCCCCCTTATGTAGATAGAATATGGCTTTGGGTATATTATAGTGAGATCTCCCTATACCCCATATTCTGTCTACTTAAGGGGGCCTATAAACCCTAGACCCTAAAACCCCTAAACCCTAAACCAATCCAGAGCCCGCGGGCTTGCAGCGCTTAACGCCCCTAAGTCCACAGCAAGGACCCACGAACAATAACCACCCTCCTTTTTAGGGCCTTGTAGGGGTAATATAGGGGTAATATGGTATAAAACATAGCGGGACTATAGGGATTATAGGGATAATGGATAAGGAAATGGAAGCTATCATTTAGGGTTATTAAGAGACCCCTTCCTTGTTAGGGCCTTAATGTTAGGATCCCTATTTGAATCCCTATTAAGGGGAGGTGGTTTATGAATCAGGGGTCTGGGTTAAGGACCCTAGCGTACAAAAGGGGGGCTTGGGAACAAGCATCTCATTTGTGGTTGTTAGGTCTTCGAGGTTCACCCTAAGCCTTAAATTAAAACTAAAACCTTAAATCCCAAACCCTAAATCCTAAACCGCATAAGCCCCAAACCCTAAACCTTAGAAACCCCTAAGCCTTCAGCCTTCAACCTTTCACCATGAACCTTAAGCCCTAAACCCTAACCCCCCCCGCCCAAAACAGCGTCCCCTACTGGTGCGCCAAGGCCAGGCAAACCCCTGAAGACCAAGTCGGGAACGCCATACTACGCAGCAGCCCTGGATTTCGGTTTTAGGGTTTAGGCCATACCCTGGGTGACAAAATATGAGGGTTATATTATGGGGGGTTATATAGGGGCTCTAGTATAGGGGGTATAATGGAAAGCAAAATGGAAACCACTAGTTTAGGCTTTATAGAGGCCTACATAATTCCAGCATTATGGTCCGGTTTAGGGTAAAGGGTTTAGGGATTGGGGTTTCTGGGTCTAGGGTTTAGGAACATTATGGTCCTACGTTTGGGGTTTGGGGTGTGGGGTGTAAGGTTTAGGGTTTAGCGGCCTAAGTGATTTTCAATGTTATCGTCCTGGATTCCTTGTACGGTTATGGTACAATTCAACATCTCCGCTATCACAAAATTCTGCATCTACCTATTGCAAGTATGGTCAAGGAGCTACCGGAACCCTGCTCGAACCCTCAACGCTCACGAATTAAAGCCCAAGTAAACCCTGAGCCGAAGGCCCTACCTAGACTCTAGACCCCACAAATACCGCGGTGTAGGGTTTAGGGTTTAGGGTTAATACGATGTACGGAGCCCAAATACATAGCCACCCAGGAGGACCTACATGGCTCTTCTTAACGGACTTGGGGGTCCTAACCCTAAACCTTGGATACTGCCCCGGCCTGGTATCAGCCTTTCATGGGGGTAATGCTAAGGGTTCCATATATATTTATATATGTATGTGTACATATATGTAAGAACAAGATATACGCATTATCCAACTTCTACTGACTGCGGCAGCACCTAACCTAAAACCTAAACCCTAAAACCTGAACCCTAAACCCTATCGGGAGCCCCCGCATGAAGGGCCCATGCGTTGGGACTGTGGGTTTTTTTGAAGTTTTCGTAAAGCCAAAACCCTAAATCCCAAGCCCCTCACTCTGCACCTGTCCTACACCCCAAACACTAAAGGCCCTTACTCAACAAGAGGCCCCTGCCTCAAGCCCAAATCCTAAACCCCAAAGCTAAGCCTGTCTAACACCCCAAGAAAAAGCTCCTGCTTACATACCCTAAACCCCCAAGCCCCAAACCCTAAATCCTAAACCCTATCAGAAGACTTCAGCTCCTGCTTAAGCCAGAGAATGCCAGAGAAGCCCAGGTGTCCCCGCAGGTCTTGGCGGGGTCCTACGACGAGCTCTGCGATGTTTGGCAAATGGGCTGAAAGGATTTAGGTTTTAGGGTTCAGGGATTGTGGTTCAGGGTTTGGGGTGGAGGTGTTTAGGGTACATAGGGTGCAGGGGTTACGGTCCAGGAGCTTTTGACTCAGAGATTATATAGGCTTTCGGGGTTTCGGGGTTTACGGATTTTTTGGTTAAGAGATTCGAGTTTAGGAGCTGCAGCTCTCATATGTGGGTTCCTTTGAGAACAGGGGGCATAAGATGAGTTGAGGGTTCATGGGTAGTTGGTAATAACGGCTAGAAGAGCCCTACATTATTCTTATGTATATTTGACCCTTCTAGTAGGGGGTGCATGGGACTTATCACGGTACACATTAGGAATGCTTCGCACATTTGGGGTATGCTTTTGATATGACGACCAAAGGCACTTGTCATTCGTCCTATGTGACGGAATCTGTGGACGTTTTGGGGGGCCAAGCCATGAGAATGCCGCAAACCCAAGCCCCAAACCCTAGCTGCTTTGCTACGCACGTGCCGACACCCTAGGCTGGAACTTAGGACTAGGCATGTGCCTTTTCCCTTTTCAACTATCTTTTGTGCAAGGTCTAGGATGTTGAAGGCGTTTTGACAACACGGCTCATTTCTTGCTTATACCCCCTGGCCCGTACAGTTGAAACATATTTGTGGAAGAGTTTCGGGGCAGATGTTGGTCTCGTGTTCGGGGTTTAAGTTTAAGCTTGAGTTCAGGGTGTAGGGCATGTCTTAGGTGGACCCCCTACCCAGTACTAGTGGCCATAGGGATTATGACGACTATAGTAGGGTTGATTTACATCTTAACATTATTAATCCTAGGGTCTGATTAATTTGCCCCCCCCCCGCCAGAATAAGAAA
>CAJNIZ010044150.1:0-34529 GCA_905231905.1 Symbiodinium pilosum | reverse complement strand
CCAGAAAATTTCTTTAAATCTTGTCACTTTTCCCCATACGAAATCCCGTCTAATTGAAATTAGTCTTGGACGGCTAATTTTTCCAAAAACAAATTCTTTGAATGTGGTCCCTTTTATTAATCTGACCCTCGGATTATACCACTAGGGACAGGGTGAGGGACCCACCTAAGATTTCTTTCTCGGGTGGTTCTGTTCCGTGTTTTCAAGTGGTTTAGGGGCTTAGGGTTTAGGGTTCGGCACCCTGCTCTGTGTCGCCTCTCTCTCTCTCTCTCTGTGGGTTTCAGAGGTGCCATACTTGAAGAGAATTCTTCTAGGGTCCCGGGTATTCCAAAAGCCCATGTGCTAAAGCCCTGAAGCCCCTAAATCCCCTACAGCCTAAGCCGAAACTTTCAGATAGGGTTCCAGAAAGGGTGGTGCTCCATTATGGACGCCCATCATAATCTTTGTTCTGGCGGTTCCCAAAATGAGGCGCCTTAGGGGCCCCTTGTTCTTCAGAACCCCTATAAGTCTGAAAAAATCCAAACGGAGAGAGCTACCGAGGAGCTGCGGCGTGATCATGTACGTGCCTTGCGGCATTTAGGGTCCAGCATTGGGGGTTGGGACTAGGGTTCTCGCAGGATTCTGGGCTGTAGAAGTGTTTGGGATGTAGGGTTTGGGGGAGTATGTTCGCGCATTTTTCACTGACGCCACCAAATGTTTGTTGTTTGCGGAGGCTGGGATTCGCATGTCTGGGCTCGGATCGAGGAAGTTATGGTCTTAGTTTAGAGAGAGGGTTTAGGGTGCAGAGTTTAGCTCAGGATTTAGGAGTTCAGGGGTTTGCGGTTGGATTCTCTGGCATGTTCAGCGTGCTGGGTGCCTCGGATATGGGCGCCGTTTCGGATGAACTGTGCCATTGCAGGATAGACCCAGTAAAATCAGATCCCCAGCAAGACGCCCTAATCCCTATAGGATCCCCACAAGGAACCAGATAGGTGGTCCCCTTTAAGGGTTTAGGGGTTTACGAGTTTAGGCTTTAGGCTTTTCAGGTTTAGGGTTTTACCCTAAACCCTAAACAGGCGTATGGGGGCCAAGGAGATCCCAAACTTACATTTAGGGCTTAACCCCCTGCCCCTAGTATTTAGAGCCCCCCACCAGGCCTAACAAGAAGCAGTCTCATTATGCTCTGCTTTACTATACTATTCCCCACCCCCTTAATCAGAAACAGTCTCATTCTACTCTGCTGTCTTATAATACACCCCTCCCACCCCGCCCCCGCAATAAGAAGCAGTCTTTTTATATTCCTCTGTAAGCCCTGTACTGCACAAATGCACAGCAAGCTGGATTGACCTTCGATTCCTGGCCTGGTGTGGTGCCAGCTGTGGTAGGTACTGCTGGCCCTTGGAACGTAGCCAAAGAGAGCACAAGAGCTATAGTCTAAACTCCTTAAACGGGGTTATATAGGGGATTATGGGGGCCTACTATAGGGCTTATTAAGGGGACGGTAAGTGCTCTCAAAGGTGTCGGGATCAGTACATACGATCCAGCAGGAAGCCCTGTGGCACCAGCAGTCGCTTACCCCGCTGGCAACGCGGTCCCAGAATACCTTCCCCAAACGATGCACATCTTGACCTACATTTGAGTAGTATTTTATTTGGGGATACGATGGTACCCTTTATAGAGTAAGATTATATCCTCCTTTCGGGGTATAATATTTTACATAAGGAATATAATCTTACTAGGTTCAACCACAAAAAAACGCTACTCCATTGGGGCAACTACGCCACAGCCGTGGCCAGGGCTCTTCGGGTTGGTCAATCCGTTCACGCCCAACATACCACCATACCACCCCCCCCCCTGGAGATCTTCGGGGTGTGTTCCTGCGGCTCTTTTTCTAGGGTTTAGGATTTGGGCCCTAAACCCCTAAACCCTAAACCCCTAAAACCCCTAAACCTTAAACCCTTAAACCCCAAAGCCTACCACAAGGCTCAAGAAGGAGACGGCGCGAAGAGCTGTTAGGGTAGACCCTGATTGAAACTCTTACGTCCCCAGCCCTCGGCAGCAAACCCCACATCCCAACCTGAATCATAGGGTTTATAGGGCTTAGAGCTTAGAGATCCCCTGAAGTAGATGAAATATGGGATATGTAGGAATCTTATTATGATTTTGGGGAATTCCAGATTCTATCTACTTCAGGTGCTTCTATGTGGTTATCCGCCATTCTTGGCCGACACAGACCCGCAAGTGTTGGCGCTGGTCAGAAGGTGTGAGGGTAATGTAGGGGGTGGCCTTGTGAATTAGACAAGCGTTTTCGGAGGCAGGATCTCTGAAGTGTTGTTGCAGGATTAGAGGGGGGCAACGTTAATCTGGCAATCATGCATTCGGGCTTTACAGTGTTTCACCAAGCCCCAACGCGTCCCTTCCAGGCTTCGGCGGGCTTAGGGGTTGAGTGTATATTGTGTAGTCTCTTGTAGTGGTGAGGCAACATATTCCCCGTATCGTGTTGGTGCTATAGCAGACATACTTACGATTGGGGGTGGTTTGGGCTGTTCTAGGGGCTAGCAGAGATATCTTGGAGAATCCAGTGCCTTTGTAGGTGTAGGTGAGATGGTAGTATTCAGGAATGTGCCTCATGGATAAGGCTTCCCACCCGAAGCCCTGAAGCCTAAAAACCCTAAATCCAGCCCTTTGTGATCCGTATATAATAGATTGCCTTATCGCCTTATTCCCTACACCCTAAATGCAAAACCCTAAACCAAACCTGGAACCCTTGAACTCTAATATATTTCTTTATCTTTAATTCCCTACTCACCACTAGTAAGGTTAGCATATCGCGAGCAGAAAGCCTAGCAAGTTCAGACTTGGAACAACCCCCCACCCTAATCTGAATCCAAGAACCTAGGGTTTAGGGTGTTTAGCCACCAGTAGGTTCTCCTGCACCTATAACTGAGAGTTTTCTCCGAAGCCCTAAGGCTTCATGTAGGTACTCTTCATAGACTTTAGAGCCCAATGTCGTTGGCATTATTTATAGACTTAGAGCCCCGTTGAAAGGGGTTCTCTGGCCGGGCCCATAAACCCTAAACCCTAAATCTGCTATAGCCTAAACACCTCAAAGGAGGTTATATAGGGAATATATAGGGGAGTAATGTAGCGGTTATTCAAGGGGATGCTAGGATTTGAGACTATAGCTCACATAAAGTCCTTCACCACCTATAGCGCCTTTTTCTAGCAAGTAGCTTTTCCCGAAGGATGATTCACCTGGTTTTAGGGCTTAGGATTTTGGGTTCAGGATTTAGGATTTAGGGTCTCCGGGTTGTGCGTTTAGGATTGCGGTTTAGGGTTTGTGGCAGGCGCGATTTTGTACCTGGGGGGTGGGCCTGGCCCCTGCTGAAGTGGAGGATCCCTGTGTAAACACAAGCTGCGTGAACACATTTGAGATTCATGCACGTTCAGCAGCTTTTAACCATCAAGTTTACATCTTCTTTCCTCTTGCACTGTTCGGTGACGCGTTTTGTTGTTTGGATTTTTTTCTCACTAGAAGAGCCGTTCTGACGTAGGACTAACCTGCAATGGAGACAGCCTGGCAGGTGTTGCACGTTTGCTAGTTTTTGTGATAGGCCTCCAACGACAGCGAGCACGTGCAAAGGCAACCGCAAGGTTGCGGAAACAGGTTGGACTCCACTGCCTTGCCATCCTTCCTGCCATTGATGGCCAGAAGCTCCTTGAAGAAGGAGGGAGACTACGCCGAAGCAAAAGTGCATGGAGGCTCACGCATGATGAAGTCGTGGGTGACACCACCATCAGAGTCACCCGCTCTCTCAATGACTCTAAGCTCGCCAAGCATGGTGGTGCGGACGTGTGGTCCCAATATGGCTGTGCACGGAGCCTGGGATAAACTCGAAGAACTTTCTGAGAAAGCGGAGGATTTGCATCCTTATGGTAACCTGCCTAAAATGGTCAAGTGCGCTTTTGGGCGGGCACCTATACATGGATTAATTAGAGTATATTGGGGTCCATATTGGGGCCCTCAGACTGCGAAGGGCTTCCAGTTCTGGAGCAAGGAAAAAGTTCAGATAAGTCCTGAGAAAGCCCTGCATGAATTTCAGCATGACCTTCGCCCAAAGAGACTTAAGTACCCCCACGAGCTACAGTCTAACCTCCTTAAAAGGGGTTTTTAGGGGATTATATCGGGGAAAATTATGGGGCTTATTAAGGGGGATACTGGGAGTTGAGACTTTGGCTCATATGAGGAATACCTACCTCAAGCCAAAGGGACAAGCCTACTACAGAAAGCGCATTTTGTCGTATGCAACCCAGATACCTTCGACCCTTTGAGTGAGTAACCTGAGAACCCTTAAAAGGAAAAGATACCAAAGTTTCGCAAGGCTGGCGGATATTATGTTCTGTAAATGTAATAGTCCCCTCCCCTTAATTTTGACCCTCCCCCCCAATACTAAATACTCCCATTCTGTGCTGTATTGCAATATATTGGCAGTATGGGGAGGGGGCTTAGAGGGAGGGGATTACCGGTAGAGCTTTCTGTACCCCAAACGCCTATGTCAGGGGGCAGTTCTCGTTTCCTGCAGAAGACTGGTCCCAGGCATGATGGGCGCTTGATCACGTCTTAGGATTCAGGGCTTAGGGTTTCGGCACTTAGGATTCAGAGCTTGGAGACTGAGGACTCAGGCACTCAGGAATTCTGTGTATAGGCAATCTGGGTCGATTCCGGACATATTTGGGTATAAGGAATGCACATTCGTAGCAAAGCGCTGAGGCCCTTGAAGGAATGCTTGCGTTTTCGCAGGGGAGTGACTTTGGGGTTCCGGGTTTACACCAGATGCGATCTTTTCGGATCAGCTTAATTCTTCACTTCCCCGCATGCGGTATGACACAGAGTCACGTCCACAGCAGGACAGCAAGTGCATGGAGATTGATCCCAACTGCCCATAACTGCCTCTAGTAATTACCATAATTACCATTAAATTAATACCATTACTATTTACCATTGCCAGCTTCATCATCGTCAATCTTTTTTGGTTAGCCGCTACAGTATTAACAACAGTGAATAACATCAAATTTCGCCTAATTATTGTTACTAATTAGTAATTACCACTCCTTACTAGTACCAACGATTGAGTTACTATATCCATTTCTGTTATTCAAGGACGTTTGGGGGCAGCTTTCTGCAAAATGTTCCACGGTGGGGTAGACTCAAAGGTGCTCATCCGTTTAGAAGCAGGGACCACTGTACAGCCCACAGGCACAAAGCCCAAATAAAGCCCAACTGTTGATGGAGGAAATCTTGCAGACCCTAAACCCTAAAACCCTAAACTCTAAAGAGTAGGGCCAGGACCCACAACCAACCTGAAAAGCCTGAACTCTGTGGATTCTCAGAACCCAATTCCAATATTCAACCTTTAAACCCTAATCCCTAAACCCAACACACTAACCCGTACACCCTCATCCCTAAACCCTAAACCCTAATCCCGAATCCCTGAACCCCGGTCAGAAAAAATCAACCATGGGTCAGGTATATAAGTTGCTGCACTTGCAGGGCTTGAGCTTCTGCCTTTTTTCACTTGCCAATCACCTGCCCAGTTGAGGGTTTAGGACTTCGGGTTTAGGCTTTAGGACTTAGAGGGATTAGGGCTGAAGGTTTAGGACTGAGGGTTTAGGACTCAGGGTTTAGGGTTTAGGATTTAGGGTTAAGGCTTCAGCGTTTAGGGTTCAGGGTCAGCAGGACTTCCATGTTGGTCGTGTAGCGGAGCCTCTCAAGCCAGCTATAAAATCGGAAAGCAGGACCTGTTTGATCAGTATTTTATTCTGACCGTAAATAAGGAAGCAGAAACAAAATCCGAATAGTATTTGCAGACCCTTTCACTCATTCCCTTCATTCTCAATGAAGCGCCAGGGGTTTAGGGTTGAACGGTTTACGATTTGAAGGTTTAGGATTAAAGTCTTTAGGGCTTAAGGGTTTAGGGCTTGGGACCGGGCATCCCGTGATCCATCAGGGGTTCCGGGTGTCGGCAGTTAAGTGTTGGGCTTAGGTTTTGGGAGTAGCCCTACGCTAGGGTTCAAGGTAGAGGAAGCATACCCTTGAGCCTTACCGCTTGAAGTCAACAGGTGCAGAATAGAAGGTTTGGGGTTCTGGGTTTAGGGTTTAGGGTTTGGGGTGTAGGGTTTAGGGTTTAAGGTTTAGAGTTTAGGGTTTAAGGGTTTAGGGTTTAGGATGAAAACGGAGTCTAGGATTTCGGGTTTAGGATGTAGGGCTGCGAGCTTTGTGGCTACAACGCACTTGGCCAGGTCTCCAGTGATGCGAAGGAGCTCATCAAGAAGTTACTGGGCGATAATCTGATAAGGGCTTCAGTTTTTTAGGGGCTTTAGGCGTGCTACAGGCATCAGGGGTTGAGGATTTTTAGGGGGATAGGTTTGCGTATTTAGGATTTAGAGGTTGGGCGTTGAGGGTTGCGGTAACCGCGAAACTCAGGATGTTGGGGTCTTTTTGGGGTTTTGGGGTTTATATCGATGGCTTTGGTATTTGCAACCCCCCCCCCCCCAAAGTTGGGATACGATCGACGCAGGGCCCGTTTTAGGGTTTAGGATTTAGGGGCTGCAAGGGATACAAAGTCCGTTTGTTTCTCATTGTTGTGTCATAGAGGAACTCATTCAAGAAGGAGTGGGAAGTTTCTGGAAACTGAGGGTTTAAGTGGAAGCTCCAGGGTTGTACAGGGTTTAGGGTTTGAGGTGTAGGGTTGTAGAAGGTTTAGGGTGTCAGGTTTTAGGGTTTTTGGGGTTTAGAGTGCTGGGTGTTGCAGATGTGAGGGTTTTGTGGTTCTACGGTTGGGGTCTATTGCCTATGGACACTCCTAGATGGGGATTGGAGAAAAGTCTTGCGGGGATTCTGTTTAAGAACTGAAAGCCTGAAACCTGACACCCTAAACCTCAGACTTGAGACCCTAAACCCGTAACCTTGGAAACCCCTGTATGCACCCAGGGTTCATTCAGGCCCCCACCCCCGACTCTAAGCCCAAAACAATTATACGTCCCTATACGTTATCCTTGGCATAATCCATTGGGTTCAGGCTTTAGGCGCATCCGCATATAGTCTATATGTGCTCCCGATGCTATAAGCCATTCACCGTACTGTACACTGTACTGTCCCTAGGAATTATTTTTGATTTTTATTATAGTATAACCCTAAGGGAATATTGAAAATATTATTTGTACTATAGGTCTAAGGAAACTACACCCTGAACCCTACACCCTGAACCCTAAGCCCAAAAGGGCCCAAGCACAACAACTCTAAGCCCTAAACAGAGGAGCCTTCAACCCAGAAGTCCTAAGCCCAAACATGCCCAAACCTCTAAACCCTAAACCCCTAAGACTTATAGTCCCCCTCAAGTAGACAGAATATGGCTTTGGGTATATTCTAATAAGATCCGCATATACCCCACATTCTATCTACCTAAGGGGGACGATAAGCCATTAAACCCTAACCGCAATTGAGGCTCCTGGAGCTTAAGCCCGCAGAAAGATACACAGCCCAGCAGGCAACGAGAAAGGGCTAAGGGTCTAGGATGTAGGGAGCAGAACATGGAGACTACCAGATCGTTTAGGGTTTACGATTGACAGTTTGGAGTTTAGGATCTAGGGTTTCCAGTTCTTTGGGGGGGGTGTATTTGCGCAACAAGGACGAACGTACATAGGAGTATTGAAGGAAGCCCACCATTTCTGGAATCTCGAATGCCTGGAAGAGGGGCGCCTTAGGGTTTAGGGTTGGCGTTCTAAAGTAAGGGTTGTTTTGGGTCAGGGCGTTGGAAACTTTACCCACTCTTGCCTTCCTATGCTCATATGTGTCGCACTTTACAAGGCAGAGCCCCACGTAGGCTTGAAGGGTTAGATGGTAATGATCTAAACCCTACACACTATATACTGCTACCCCGTCAAGGTTCCCCAGAAATTAGGATCACTCGCTCAGTCAAGGCGGTCCCTTGGACGGGGATAGGATGCCTCGAGCGGTGGTGGTTAGGAGAATCTACAGACCCGACCGACAGCTAAGCCTTCAATCCTAGATTGATAAGGGCTTAGGTTTCAGGATTTGGGGTTTAGGCAGTAAAGTTTTGAAATTTGGGTTTGGGGTTCAGAGTGCAAGGCCAGGTCCCAAAGCAGGTCTCACTTACATGGATCCATATAGACTTTAGGGCCCGAGGCATGCTTTAGATTTGGATCTCCAGGGTAAGCCTGGTACCATATGCGTCAGAACTTCCCACAAGTTACGTAAAGTTACGTAACATGATAAACTGAAGGAGAACCTATAGAGGTTGCAGTCCCTTGCGACGAGCTTAAGTATCCTACTGCCTAGAACTTACTAGGTATACTGAGGTCCCCTAAATACAAGCCTCATCACGACTTCAGGTACCAAGTCCCATTGACCCGAAACCCGAAACCGTCTAAACCCCAAGCTCTAATCAATATGGCTGGAAGCATGCCTTAGCCAAGCCGTAGCTTGGAGCGCCGACGATCTGCCTGGTTGTCTCGCTGCTCTGGGTTGCCCTGAAGGGTGGTAGTTTCAGTTCTCATAATCAGGAAACCAGGAGACCCTACATATGATCTAGTGCATTAGAGTAGTTTTTTATACCGGGAGTCTTTGGTACCCAATATAGAGTAAAATGGTACCCTCCTCTTGGGTGTAGTGTTTTATACGCAGCATCCATTCTTACAGGATTCAACCAAAAAAAAGCGCTACGCATATGACACCACATGGGCGACGATCAGCAGTATGGTGGCCAAGGGAACCCTAAACCCCAAACCCCTTAACCCTAAACCCCTAGACCCTAAACCCCTAAACCCCTAAACCCTAAACCCCTAAACCCCTAAAACCTTAACCGTGTGGCCTTAAGTCACCTTGGGGCTTCGGGATCTTAGTCTAGGGGTTAAAGGCTTTTAGGGATTTTAGTATGTTTTAGGGTTTAGGGTTTAGGGAATATATCCCAATCAAGGGATATGCATTGGGCTTTTATGTTCCCTAATTAAGGGATATTGGGATTTCTGGGTTGCAGTAAGATTAGACATGGCTGTCCTGGCAGCAGGTTTTGGCAGCCCTTGGCCACCCTCTACTTACGGGCCCTTGTAGGGTTTAGGGTTAAAGGGTTTTGGGTTTAGGGAGTGGATCCCTATAATGATCCTTATATATGGTGCCTACATTCACTCCCCCCACTCCCCCTTAAGCACCAGAAAGTCTATGTAACTTGCGCGTTTGCCCTTGGCTAGCAAGCCGTGCAAATGAAGAATTCTGAGCCCCCAAACCTTAACATCCCTGGCCCTAAATTCGACCCTAAACCCCTGACCAAAACTCCGAACCCTACCTAGACCTTTGATCCTAGCCTTCCAGCCTGTAGCGAAGCCAGGAAATATCAAGCCACCTACCACCATGCGCTATTAGACCCTAAAATTCCCTATTAGGACCCTATGAAGGGTAGATTAAGGTAACCTAAAGGTCTAATAGCCCATAGTGGTAGATTCCCAAAATGAGGGACCCCAATATAGACCCCAAAATACTATAGTCCTTATTATTGGGACCCCTAAAATGGTACCCCTAATTTTGGAAAATTCCCATATCCAGCCACCTAGACCAAAAGGTATCATGGGTTTTGTTGAGCTCAGGCGTCCCCCCCCGTAGACCCCTACACTGCCCACGGGGCTAAGTGAGCAGTATTTTATTTGGGGATACTATGGTACCCAATATAGAGTAAGATTTTATCCTCCTTTTGGGGTATAGTATAACCACCAAAAAAACGCTACTCAAGTGAGTTTTGTTGAATTCTCTCAACAAACGAGAAGAAGGCGTTGCGTCAATGCAGGCTTTGAACCATGTCTGGATCAAGAACAAGGCCCCTCACGCCAAGAATGAGCCGCTGAATACCACATCTGCGGCTCGGATGAAGATAGAGTTTGGGGCTTAGGGTTTAGGGATTACGGTTTCGGGTTGAGGGATTAGGGTACGGGGTTTAGGGATTAAGGTTTCAGGGATTAGGGATTGGGGTTTAGGGTTCAAGGATAGGGATTTGGGGTTTAGGGATTAGGGCCTAGGGATTATTATATAGCCAGACCACCCCCAATAACAGAGAATCAGATGGAAAGGAAGACGTAAACTGAACTCGAAACTGCACTGCTTCTTAGCTTTTCCCGGTTAGCCGGGAATCACTTAGTAGCACAGTGGGTAGCTTGTACATCTTAGGGGCATCTATCATCTCGAATTGAAGGGCAACATTTTTGGCGCCAGGAAAGTGTGCAGAAAGGTTGAAGGAATGGAAAAGTGGAACCGACTAATTAACTCATTGGGGGCGATGAGGGGCTGCTATAAGAGTTCATTCCTTCAATCCTTGCTGGCAAGAGCTAATTTTCGCCCTAAACCCTCCACCTCCGCAAACCAGAGACCCCTAAACCCTACAGTAGGAAACCCCAGGGATGCATGAGCTAGAATCCTAAACGCGGTTAGATAGGGGATTATATTCCGGTCCCTGGGTTTAGGGCTTGGGGTGCAGGGAGTACAGGTTTTCCGTCGCAGCCGGGTAGGTGTACTTAATATTGACGGCTTCCTGCTCTCTAATACCTTTGGGGGGTTTAGGGTTCGGACTATGTTTTTCGAAGTCAGCAACTCAATGGTGAGCGGGCTTTAGTTGCTTGGGCTCATTCTTTTGGATTTGGGTTAGACGTTTGTTGGGCGCAGAAAGCCCTAAACCAGTCAGGACAGCCCTCAACCCTGAGTGGATCCAAAGCATCGGCTTCGAAACCATTCTTCTTTATGTTTTTGGCTTCGAAACCATTCTTCTTTATGTTTTTTTTTGTTTGTGCTGTGGGTTCCCTGATTACAGATAATAAGGGCTCAGCAGGTGAAATCCATCTCTCCGAACCCTATGAACCCTTTAGAACTTCAATTTCAAGACTGTGGAGTTCAGCAGCGTAACCCAGGACGGTGTCATTCTCTGACCCTCACAGGTTTACAGCACACCCTGGCTCATATGTATAGCCGCCCTAGGCTTTGCAATATGATTTGGAAGATCCAAGCTGTAAACCCGGAGCTATAGGGCCCCTAAACCCTGAGCCGCGTCCTGAGATGCCTAAACCCAACGGCTTAGGGTAAAGGATTGGGCACCGCGCTTACTTCAGGATGGAAAAGAACATGGAAAGTACTATCGTATTTAGGAATTGGGGGTGAGGGTTCAGGGTTGGAGGGCCAGGGCGACTTAGTAGGTAAGTTATTGATGGGGCTAGTTGGGGTCCTTAAATGGCTTATAGGTGTTCTCAACCTAATTAACCTACTTACTTGCTCCCCGCGACCCTAAACAACCTGCCGCGCATAATTAAGATCGAGGGGGTGGCGGAGTCTTTAATACTAAGGGCTACGTGCGACCTCTGATTCTGCGAAACCCTAAAGCCTACAAATCCCTAGAGTTTCCCCATATGAGCCCTGTAAAGGTGCCCCTAATTATGGGAAACCTCCGCGTAACCATTGCATCGTTCCTACAGATCCCTGCGGCCTAAACCCTGGCCTTAAGCATTAGGAGCCCCAATGCAATAGTCACTAAGCTGAAGCCCATAGGGCCTACACCCTGTGCATTTGCCAGCGGAACCCAAACCCTAAACCCTCAACCCTCGACTCTAAAGCCCAAACCCTGCGTCCCAATCTCTAAAAGGCGCGTGTCTAAACCCTAAACCCCTAAGTCCTAAACCCTAAACCCCTAAACCCCCCTAAACCCTAAACCGCGTCTGCAGGTCAGCAATCTCAAGAATTTCAGGTCCACGAACCACTTCAAGCGGCCGCGGTCGCACACAGGGCTTAGAGTTTATAGTCCCCTTAAGTAGATTAGGGTTTAGGGTTTAGGGTTATAGCCCCCCTTAAGTAGATAGACTATGGGGTATATGGGGATCTTATTATAATATACCCCTACTTAAGGGGGATTATATTTCAAGGAAGCTCTCAGGTGGATAGTTATCAGGTGGCTACAGTTCAAGGAGGCATGTAAAGACTTCGTATAGCCGCATTACCCGTATATGAGCTTGATATGACTTACCCACCTGGGGCTGTCCTTGATTACTTGTAGGTCCATGGGTCAGTGTATACTACGTCAAGGTGTATTCTAGAGCTGAATTACAACCACATTGGGTGACTTGGTTGGCTGAGAAGTGGGCTATGAGTACCACTGTATGTAGGCCCGTGGACCCCCAAGTAGGGTTTAGGAGTAGGGTGCAGTTTTAGGGCTTGAGTAATAGAAGGTTTTTGGTAACCCCAGCCCCCCCAAAACTAGGTAACTCCAGCCCCCCAAAACTAGGACCGTATGACTATCAGATGATGGTTATGGAGACCTGGGGTGGAGCTACCAAAATCCCTTGATTATTGAAGGCTTCACGGTCCAGAATATTCTGTCTGTTCGGCCCCAAGAAGGGTTCGGAGCCTCTACTGAACCATAATCTAAACTTGAAGGGTTATATATAGGGGACTACTAGGGGGGTTAATAAGGGGGATACCAGGAGTTTGAACTGTAGCTCACTGCACATGGGGAGTATGCTCACGGCTGGGAGGATATTTGCCGTGGTTTAGGGTGTTGATTTTGGAGCAGGCGTGCCCTCTGTAAATCCTTTGCCCTGAAGCCCTAGACCATGTCTAGAAGCCAGGTTACCAACAAAAGAGCCATGCCAGAAGACCCGCTGAGAGTGCACCTTTTTCCTAGGTAGGGAACCCCAAATCCTAGCCAGGTAATGCCTTATTATAGCCTCTTATGGGTTCTAAGAGATTATCAATATACACCTATATACCTGGCTCTAAAAAATCCCTGCATCATCCCAGTTTGATTTCATCTTGCATGTCATTTACCACCTGACTCTGCTAACACGTCAAAACTTTGCTCTAGACTCCCCTTCTTTGTTTGGACTTCCATTTCGTTGGACCTGGAAATTTAGGGCCCAAACTTGGATCTTTTGGGGATATCAGGTACGTCGATCCCCCTTGCGGTAATAGCCCCACAAGTATGGTGTTAAGCGGGCCTTACTCTACCTAAACCCCAAACAGCGTGGCTGGAGTGTGCACGCCTTTGGGCATTAAGGAGGTTGTAGGGGCCTTTCTTGTTGTACCTTGCGGCCGCATCCAAGGGGCATCCCATAATACTTTAAGAGGACCCCGCACCCTGTAATAGTGGCATAATAGGAGTATAATAGCCCTAATATAGTCCTTATTATCCTTTATGGCCACCATTATGGGGTGCCTCAACATGACGTTCGTAATGATTCAGGGTTTTAGGGTTTAGAGTTTAGGATTTAGGGTTAGGGTTTAGGGTAATTACTCAGAAAATTCCCTATAAACTTCTATACGAACACAGATTCCGTATCATTTTCCAGTTCATTTTCCAGTTGGCTCTCCATGATTGGTAATTGTTTGGGCCCCTCAACCCTTAAGCCCATTCTGAGTTCTTCCGGCGAAGCCCAAAAAATTCTAAACCTTGAGCCCTAGACTCTAAACCAACGCATGGTCAAAACTCCCAGATCGAATCCACCATGTATCATCACCACATATTTTTTTGTCGAGAGGGGTCACCTTTTTGAGTAATTCGTGCGCTTCCTGAGGAAAGCTGCCTTGCAAGTGATCGCGCGCATGGCTCAGATTGAAGGTTGCATGGGCTACAGGGTTTAGGGTCTAGGGATTAGGGTCTAGGGTTGAAGGTTTAGGGTGAGCATGAGCCATCAAATATTTGGTTAAGGATTTTTCTCGTAATGGATTTACAAGCGGAAAGATATGTGCTGCCCAAGGTTCCCCACAAAAACCGAACCCTAAACCCTGGACCGTCGCAACCCCCAAGCCCTGGAACTCCACAACCCAAATGGTAGCTTCCCAAAATACGGGAACCCCATATACAGAACCACAAATACTATAGTCCTTATTGTTCGAGACCCCAAAAAGGTAGCCCTAGTTTTGGGAGACCGCCAAATCCTGTTCCAGGCTTTAAAGGTCAACCAAGCCCTTAGGCCGTTTTGCTATAGAAGTCTCGATGATTGGGTTTAGGGTTTAGGATCTACGGTTCGGAGTTTACAGTTTGGGTTTTAGGGTTTAGGGACTTTTTATCTCTGGCCTCTGGAAATAAGGACCCTAGGATTGTCGTATGACTCTCATACGATCCTTGCTAGAGGGGCTAGGTAACCAAGATCCATCTATTCGTAAGGTAGAAATTCTGACATTAAATCTTCCGCAAGCCTTGTTCTGTTTAATCAGTCCCTAAAATACAGCGCATTGGCCTGCGACTAGCGTCTTGAAAAGAAGGGTCCGGTGTTCATCTTGCCTCTGGTCAGCTGGGAATGAGGGAATGGAAAAGAAATGGAAACTTATGAAAATGGTTGGTTGTAGAGGGACTACTAGAAGGATCCATTCCTTCATTCCAAGTCAACCCTAAACCCTACCTAAACCCCCAAAGTAGGTAAAATAATGGCCCAAACACCTAAATATAGCCCAAAAGGCTATTATTCTACATACTTTGGGGGTCCAGGTAAAACCCTAAACCTCCAAAGGTAAGTTATAGGTTACCTGGCAGAAGCGGGCCCGAGAATCTGCCCAGACCTTGCCCCGAGAACTCCCTCCCTTAACAAGAAAAGAATCCCGATCCAGTACTATCATAAAAGAGCGGAATATTTTTTGAGTTTTATAGCCTCCGAATTAATACAACCTCCAAGAGGGGCAGTGAAGTTCTATGTTAGCTGGCAGCAGGGAACTTCTAGTTCCGAAGTCTGTCATTTTTTGGAGTTTTGGTTTAGGAGTTACTGCGCGGTTTAGGTTTTACGTCTCGCGGGGTTGACGCAAGAAGTCGGAACCGTATGGGATTGCTGCTCAGACTACCCCATTCATATAGGACTGTTCTACTTTGCCGAGGAGCTCCAATCCTTGAATGGGCGTGGGTCGTGGGTTTGCACGGGTTAAGGGTTTAGGGATCCTGCTATCAAAGGATGATAGTCGCCCTCAAGTAGGTTAAATAAGGAATTGGACAATGTAATGTCACAATAAGATCCCTGTATACCCCATATTCTATCTACATAATTAGCTTCAACTGCATCCCAATGACGTGCAATGGCTTACCAGAATTAGAACTCAACTAAGGCAACTAAGGTCTCCGGTAAACTTCTCACTCATGCTGTTGCCTTCATTTTGAACAATACTTCTCCATGAGAAAAGTGCTAAGCCTGGCACTGAACCCCAAATCCCGAAGCCCTGAGCCTTCATCCGACATAATCCCTAAACCCTAATCCCTGAACCCTAGTCCCTAAACCCGAAGCCCTAAACCCTAAGCCCTAAGCCTAAATCCTAAGACCCCAACCCTAAGCCCTAAACCCTAAGCCATAATCCCTACTCGGGCCCTAGTTCGTGCTAAGCCTTTGAACCCAATGCTGCCCCAAGTATAAGGCGTGTTTAAGCATCAGGGTTGAATCAAGGTTTAGGGGTTTAGGGTTTAGGGAGCAAAGTCACGAGACAGGCAAAAGACAGGGCTTTGGCCTAGAGTAATGCAGAGTCAAAGGGAAAAATGACACGGCAACAGGGTTTATTTTGGGGCTCATAAGGTTGTAGGTTGCAAGAACTGCAAGTTACAACCGGGTAGCATCCTCTAATAGTCCCTTATGACCATTGACAATGACAATTTGTCATAGATAGCACCCGTGTTTCGCAATTGGACCCTCGCGTTACGCCCTGCAAAATGCAAAGTTTCTTTGCAGACCACAAGCAACCCTAAGCCCGCGATTCTCCAACCCCTAAACCCTAAATCCTGAGCCCCCAAACCCTAAACCCCAAACCCGAATTAAACCCCCAACCCTAGACCCCAAACCCTAAACCCCAAACTCTAAACCCTGAACCCTAAATGGTAGTTTCCCAAAGTAGGGGGACCTAAATATAGACACCCAAAATACTATAGTCCTTATTATTGGACCCCCAAAAAGGTACCCCTAATTTTGGGAAACCCCCAAATCCTAGACCCAGGATCCTGAGCCCCAAACCATGAACCCAGGACGCAACTCAGCGAGGATAGAATCCAGAACCTCCGGAATCAGTGCATGTCTCGGCAGTTCCTGGAAAGGTCGAGGGTTTAGGGTTTTAGGGTTTAGGCTTTAGGGTTTAGGGTTTTAGGGTTTAGGGTTTAGGGGTTTAGGGGTTAGGGTTTAGGGTTAAAAAGGGATATAGGCAAATCGTGTTATGCAGGGGTCTCATAGAGTCATATAGGGATAATACCCCAGAAGCCGGAAACAATGCAAACAAGTGTAGGGCATAGGAGTTAGGGTTTGGGGGTGCGCAGAGCTTATAGGGTAAAATGTTCGACCAATGAAGAATCAAGTTGAACATGACATGTACGTAAAATGGGGGTGTTTGGGGGTTTGTTAGGTGCACAGGGTTTGGGATATAGAGTTAAGCGTTTAGGGGCAATTGCGGATTAGGGATCTTGGGGTATCTTGGGGTAAGGGCTTAGGTTTAGGGCCGTCAAAAGCTTGGATTCTCTAGAGGTGCTTGCTGGACTCTGACGGATGCTTGGATATTAGAGAGCAGTGGCCGAAGATGCGATATCCGGAATAGATATGACCAAAACCATCGCCAAATTCAGGCGCAGATACCTGTGGCCACCTGCTGTAAGCCCTTTTCCGAGTCTCAGGAGACTTGGACATGTACAAACGTCCTACCTAAACCCCAAAGTAGGTGAAATAATGGTCGAAACGAACGAAAATGAGCAACAAGACCATTATTCTGCATCGTTAAACCTGGGACAAGAAGGTCTTAAAGAGAAGATTGCCCTACACCTTAAAACCTTCATTCAGTCCTTCCTTGCAGAAGTGCAAGAAGCTTCTCTGGAAGACAGGAGGCATAAACCCTGATTGAGCCCTCAGGGTTCAGGGTTTTGGGGTTTGGGTTAGCCTCCTTTCCAATGCTGTCGCCTCTCCTGCGGTTTTTGGAGAGCTGCCGGGTCAAGCCAGGGTTCGGCTGTTAATGTCTAGGACGCAGGAGCCTGAAAAATGACTAGTAATTATATATTTATATATATGTATATGTATATATCTCACTCTGCAGGTCAGCAATGTTGCGGTTTTCCTCTCTGACTAACTGAGCCCCTAAACCCTAGACCCTCAATGCAGAAGCTTCCATTTGCGCGTGCATTCTTCTCATTGCTCCTGATCTTATGCTACGGTACAAACCTGAATAATTGCCAAAATTATGGTCCGAGATTGTTTGTCTTAAAAGCACATACATCGAACAAGGATTTGTGATTATTCACGCCGCTACGTTCCGCAAGCGTAATGAATCTCTGTATTATAGCCTTCCATTTCATTGTCCATCTTCTTTTAATTCGATTCCCCATTGTTGGTACTAAATGGGCCCCTAACCCTAAACCCTAGTCTGGCTTTTACATTACTGAGGTCATTCCCCCTTACAGTAACTGTTGCCACAGTGGGTGCTGATCTTTTATCATCGACCCCTTAAAAAGACCCCTTCGAGGACAGTTACTGGGAGGGGGAAGTACCCAAACCCTAAACCCTAATTCTCAAGCCTAACCCTAAATGTCAAACCCAAAATCCTAAACCCTAAATCCTAAAGCCTACATCCTAAACCCTAAACCCCTACCCAGGTTCCTAGCGCTGGACACCAACGGAGACGGGATGCTAAGCATCAAGGAGATTAGACGCTGGGACCAGCAATGGTACTCTTACTCCGTTATTGCTATATTATTGCTATATCGTTACTACACTATATACTAAAAAGTAGTTTCCATTTTCTTTTCCATTATCCCTATGTAACCCCTATATAACCCCAATACAACCCTCATATTATCCAATCTAACCATTATTACTATTTATTGTTACCCTAAACCCTAAAACCTCAAAGAGCGTAAAGCCTAAACCCTAAACCCCTGCACCCTTATTATTACTACTCGCCTTATTATTATGTTACTACTATACCTTTGGGGGGTCGACTTGGAGCCTTCTCACGGTTGAAGCGTTTAAGAGCTTTGGGGCTTAGGATTTTTTTAGGGTTTAGGGTTTTGTGTTTTTAGGCTTGAAGGGTTAGGGTTTGAGGTTTGGGGCTTGGCGTTTAGGGCTTAGGATGCTGGGGTCAACACGACTGGTGAAGTCAATGCTTGGAGGTTCAGCGGGCATTGCCCTCAGCCCGTGCTCAAAAAAGGATGCAGGGGTTAAGGTTTTAGGGTGTGGTATTAGGGCGGACGCAGAAAGCCTGTTGCAAAAGGGGTGTGGTGTTCAGTTGTTCAGGTGTCTCGTTTGGAAACTAGAGTGTAACCACCCCAGCCTAGTAAATTGAAAATACTTTCCATAGTAACCGACTTATCGAGGAACTTTCAGAGGACGTAGATCCAGAGGTTAGTAGTACACCTTATACAGGAATGGAATTAGGTATGAACGGTAGTGCCAATCATGAAGGAGTTGTAGAGGACTTGAAGATGAAGGCCAATGCGTATGCTCCCCCAAACCAATATATGAGCTGGAGCCTAAACTCTATTAAAGGAGGGTCATAGAGAGGATTACATAGGGAGTATGATAAGGATTACTAAGGGGGATGCTAGGAGCATAAGATTATGGCTAATACGCGACTAACATAGAAATGCTGTTTCTTGAAGGCGCAATAGCTGTTATGAAGCACTTTTGGGGTTCCATGTTAGTTCTGGGAAGGGTATAAGGCCGTCGCATGAAGTTGTACATATTCATATAGACATATATGTATACAGAATATGTATGTTAGGGCTGCAAAGTTCTGATCTTTTTTGGGGGACCTGTATATTACGGAAACTCATAGTTCGGATCCCCCACAAGGGACCAAGCCTTTGACAACACTCATCCCCCAATCCTGAGCTCAAACCCTACATCTTGAGCCCCTAAATCCAAAAATCCTACAGCCTCACCTCTGAATCCTAATCTTTAAGTTCTAAGCCCTCATCCGTAAATGTTTCAAGTTGAGGTCAATCCCTTACAGTAAAAGCCTCTACCCAAAATCCTAAACCGTAGATGCTTCAGCAGCTTACATTATCCTTCTCCTCTCCATTATTACTAAGCCCCCCTGACCTTCCAAGTAGGGTTCATCCTAAACCTTAAACCCAAAATGCTTAAATGGTCCAAGAGCAGCTGTCCCCAGGCGATGGCCTGAAAAAGGCAGGAATGACGGAGAAAGACATGCCACGCCTCTCAGTGTCGGGGGAATCAAGGTTTAGGGTTTAGGCATTAGGTTTAAGTTTAGGCTGTGGGGTTTAGGGTTTGAGGTTTAGCGTTCTTAGTAGCGTATAAGGGAATATAGTATTATCGGGGTTATACAGCGTTTATATACCTTTCTTCCCCACTAAGCCCCGGCGAGGTTGGGGAGTTAACGGTTTAAGGTTTAGGTACATTTTAGTGTTTAAGGTTTAGGTATATGTTAGGGTTTAAGGTTTAGGTATATATTAGGGTTTAAGGTTTGGGTGTATATTCCCAATAATGGAGAATCAAGTATCAAACTGGGCTTATGCACATAGATTTTGCTAGGGTTTGTAGGTAGAGTATCGTGGATGAAACTAGTGCTGCGCATTCGACCTAATGGAGAGGCTTCAAAAATGGCAACATTATGGTCCCTTGTATAACAATCGCCGTATAGGGTACCCTAACAATCTCAACGATATTGGCAAGTACTCAGAGGCCTCTACTGCACAATCCCTAAACTTCTATACAAACCAAGCTTCCATTTCACGTTTTGGTTCTCGAGCCCTAAACCCCAATACCCCTATATGCTCCTATATACTAATATACCCCTCTATACCTTCCATATACCCCCCCCATACGCCCATATATACCCCTGTATACCCCCATATACCCCGATATACCTCTATATCCCCCCCCCGAAACTGGGATCCAAAGCTAACGGTTCTGAGCCCAGCGAGTTCATCAATGCTTTGCTCTGTCTTAGACATCGGATCTTTTCCAAACAGACGCCATGTAACCCCTAAACGGGGGCCCCTATGAATCCCTATATCTTCCCTATGTGTCCCTGTGATCCCTGCTTGAGACATGAGAGTTCAGACTGTCCGTTGAGATGGTTCTATCGAATAAGCATGAGTAACGCCCGCGTCAAGTTCTGCAGAGTCCTCTTGCAGTCCGCGCTCTCAGACAGCTCTACCAAAAACCCCAAAGTAGGTAAAACAATGGTCCAAAACCATACAAAACAGTCAAACATGCCATAACATGCCAGGATTCTGCATACTGTGGGGGGTCCAGGGGAGCACTACCTAATGCTATCATCAGCCTCGATTCCGCACCCAACTCCCAACCCCTATACACTGAAGCGTGTAGTGCTGCAACCCGAAAGCACAGCCTCCTCGAGCATCTTAGCAGGAGGTTTCCGAAAATGGGGTTCTCTCCATCATCCCCATATGAGTAAGAATCCGATTTTCTTAGCCGAGCCTTCATGCCTGCTTTGCCTGCCAGAATCTGCCACGAGGTAAGTGTGCACTGTTGATAGTTCAGGGTGCGAGGCGCCCATTTTGGATTTCTGTTGGAGGGAAGTGAGATGCGCCCGCGCATGACGCACATACTGTTGGTTGACAATATCCTACATGACCCCATATGCATGATCCCGCGGAAGTATGATGCGGAACCACGGTGTTGTAGTATACTCGGGATCATGCAGGATTTACGCCAACAGTAGTAGACGTACAAGTGCAGATCATGCACGTTCTTCGCACCTCTTCCCCGATGCAAAGGTTCTAAAAATAAGAGCGCCGGCAGGTTCTGTGTCAGGGTGTAGGGTTGTGGGTTTCATACTTGAACGCTAAATTCGGACCCAAGTGCACGAGAGGAGTTAAAGCATGACCTTGGCCTTCACTCTTGCTTAATCTTAGGGATCCTTGATGCTTTGTCGCGCATTGGTGGTCCTGTGAAATTACGGACTAAGTGCTTAAAGCCCTATATTCCCCCAGTTTCTGTTTCGTTTTTGATTTCTTTTCCATTTGACTATGCATTATAGGTGGACAATGTGACTTTATGTTAAGGAACAGCCCAGAATTCCACACTGCGCGACTCCTGAGGCAGAACATCCTTGCTGGAGTCGACACTGACGGGACTGCCAGCAGGGCTCAGGGAATCCGCAGGGGTAATTAAGAAAGGTCTGGAGCTTATGCAGACATTCTGTGGATTGGGGGATGACAGACGGTTCATTCGAATAAGATGAGTAGGGTCTTCCCTTCAAAGCAATTTAGAGCCCGTCCCAGGGCCTAAACCTTAAATCCTAAACCCTCAAAAGAAAAGGTTCCACCAGAAAAATGAGATTTTTAAAAAACAAAACCTTAAGGCCTAAGCTCTAAACACCAAACCCTAAAACCTGCTACGACCTAGGTATTTGATGGGTACCTTTTGCGCCGTGCAAGCAAGGTTCCCATCGATGCCGTAGGCTTTAACTCCCCAAAGCCGGACACCCTATAGAAGCCCCCTCAAGTGGATAGGTTTAGAGTTTAGGGTATAGTCCCCCTTCAGTAGATAGAATATAGGGTATATGGGGGTCTTATTAAGATATCGGGCAATTCCATGTTCTATCTGCTGAAGGGACACAATTTTTGCGCTGGAATTTGTGTTTCGCCACGTACCTTGACCCAGGACCCTATCTGGGGTTGTTCTAAAGCTTCTTAGGATTTAGGGTTTAGGGTTTAGGATGTTGGGTTTAAGTTAAGGGTTTAGGATTTAGGGTTCAGGGTTTAGTGTTTTGGGCTTAAGTCCTTGTAAAGAACGGACCGCTGGGAATATATTTCCTTACAAGGGCATCCTAATCAAACAGGGAACCTACACTATGCTTATGTTGGGAACATGTATTTTGAACAACTAGTATTTACGCGCTTCACGCCACGTTGGATCGCTAGTGCTTGAGGACTTTCAGGTGTCAAAGGTCTCTGAATCTCATGTTTCTGAATTACCTCTGTTATTCTTTGGGCTTGAGGTTGGGATCTGAAGGTTTAGAGCCTTAGGGTTTAAGGTCTAGGGTTCAGTGCTTAGGGTTTTGCCCATTTTTGCTGCCGTGGACTTTGCAAATGCCTCCTACGCAGCACTCATGCTGTTGGCTGCTGCCAGAGATGAACCGTTTCTCGAGAACTCGCAAGATTTCATGACCTATTGGGCACTTTGTTTGCGGCTGGCTTTGAAAGCGAACTGTTCTGTATTGGCATTAATGCCTCGTATAAGAGGCCAAACAGCTTCCAGAGTGGCAACTGAGCTGTCCGACAAATACATGCAGCAGACAGCGCGGTCTTCTATAATTAGGCGATGCCTAGAGCAAACGCACAGCTTGGTTGCCGTGGACATGGGGGGACCTGATTAGCCGTTGGATCGACTTTGACGTCAATCCGCGCACATTGAATGCTGGCGTCCTACGATCTGTTATTGCGCTGTACTCTTTCATGCAGCACCCGAAGTTCAAGCGTCAATCAAGGAGTTGCCCTCATTTTCACAGCTGCCCCAGTAGTACAACCCTAAACAAACCCTAAGCCCTAAACCTAAACTCTAATATGAAAAGCCCTAAGCCCTAACCTAAACCCTAAACCCTAATGTAAAAACCCTGAACCCTAAAACCCTAAACTCTAATATAAAACCTTAAACCCTGATCCCTAATATTAAAAGCCTTAAACCCTAGACTGCAGGCTTGCAGTCACGGAGCCATGCACCACCCTAGGCCATGGCAGCTGTCCGGCACCTGGACCTATGGCCTAATGTAGAAGCCTAGAGTTTAGGGTCTAATGGAAAAGAAAATGGAAAAGAACATGGAAACTGCAGGAATTATGGGGCTTATATAGGGGTTTAGTGGTTTTAGGGTTTTAGGGTAGGGCTTATTTAGGGCCTTGAAAGCCTTTATGTTGTCGTGGTAAATCATGTCCCTGCGAATCATCCTAGTTAGGTGGGCCCTCGCATTCGGATGAAGCCTTAAAGGACAGAACTTGTTTTGTCACAAAACCCCACCCGGCATGCTGAATCCCAGACCCCAAACCCTGACAAAAACACACCTTCAAGACCCTGGTCCCTAAATCCTTTGTCTGCTGGCGAGGAGCGGCTGCATTGAGTACAAGGACTGCTAAAGGGTGCAGCGTTTGGGGTTTTGATGTAGAAGTCTGAAGAATCAAGTATCTTGTAACCCTACTACAACTACAGCACAGGGTTTAGGGTTACTATAATATACACTAAAAACTAAAACCTATCCCTTACACGATGTGACTTCGGCCTGTGGTCTCCCTAAAGCCTATTCTATTGCAGTTACATGGGCCCCAAACCCTACTTGCGGGGTCAAGGGGACTTAATAAGTAGGTTAACAATGGGGATACTTGGGGTTACTATATGGGTTTTAGGGGTTTTTAACGTATTTACTAAGTCCCCTGACCCCACAAGTAAATCCTAAACCTCAGGCAAATGAAGAAGCCCAGATGCAACAAGGGCCTCGACATGTGGGGCTTAGGAGTCCAGACAGGCACTTTCGAGATCAGCGCCCCCTATTTGGGGAATGGTACGTACCATAGGCAGCCTCCCATATAGAAGGTTGTCCATGTGCTTGTCCTTTTTTGGGTCCTTCTTATCCCAGCATAAAGAATGTACCGCAAAGGTTGATGACCCTCCATACGTTTGTGGGGCTGCCTAGGCGCGATAGCTTTAAGCTGATAGAGCAAACCTGCGAATTTAGGTTTAGGGTCTAGGGGAGTGCTCAGGCTGTGTAGGTACACGATTTAGGGTTTAGGGTTTAGGGTTATACGGAGAGTGTTGGAGTCCGATGTTGAGGTTGGAGTTTGTGCTGAGGCACGCGCATAAATGGAGCTGGGATGTATGTCCGCGCAGACTGACACCAAGTCTTCAGAACTATCAGCAACAAGGGACTTTAGGTTAGCCCAACAATTACAATAAGGAGTAATCGGACAGAGGGAGGGTCATGATTTTTTGGGGTCGGGCTACCAAAACTTTCATTAATTGGGAGAATGGAAAGAAAAATTGAAACTATTATAATGGGACCATATAGGGCTTAGCGTTGAGGTTGTAGGGCAGGCGGCATTCAGCACTTGGACATCTTGGCCGCAGTTGCAGCCGCTTGGCATCTCACGCGTAGCGCGGAAGGCAGAACTTCTTCGCAGCGAAGCCGTTCTTTTTAAGGGTTTAGGGTTTAAGGGTTTAGGGTTCAGGGTTCAGGGTTAGGGTTTATTGGGTTTAGGGTTCAGGGTTCGGGGTTTAGGGTTCAGGCTCCCGGTGAAAGGAGTTCCTCTACAGCCCTGAGATGGTCTTGTTCTTGTCCCTCTCAAGACATTCCCAGACCGCCCTAAAGGATCAACAAATGAATCCCCCCAATATGAACCCATTACGACATTGGGGAAACTCGGGGATTATTAGGCGGTTCTATTTTTTGGATCCTTTAGGGGGTCTGGGTTCGAAAGAGGCCGATGAGTACACGAAAATGGTGAGCAGGGGACCCCAACATAGACCTGAATATGTGATAGTTCTGAATATATAGTCCCACTTTAAGTAGATAGAATATGGCTTTGGGTATATTACAATAAGATCCCCATATACCCCATATTCTATCTACGTAAGGGGGACTATAAGTACCTGGACCCCTGGCTGCTGGAGCCCTAAAAACTATATGCCCTAAACCCTGAACCCTAAACCCCGAACCCTCAATGCTAAATTTAGGGTGTTAAGGGTTTAGGGTTTAGGGTTTTCCCGAACCCTGAAGCCTAAACCCTGACCCCCCTTCCTTCATCTTTACGAGGGACCCCGCCGCTGGATTTGACCACAGGAGTTCCTTGCTGCCACCCTTGACAAAAGGTCGAGCCTGCTTAATTGAAGAGGGTAAGGGGCTTGCTATATGGGGTTTGGGCTTACACATGGAGAACCCAGTCATGATTGATATGGGGTGTCTGATTTCAAAATTGTTCAGGGGAAGGTTTCAAATTTTGCGGTGAAGCGTACCAGGGTTAAAAGTTGAAGGTTTGGTGCTGTTGGGTTTAGCATAAAGAGTTAATTAAGCCTTTAGGGTCTGGGTCTGGGATAATATAGGGCTGTACGGTTTGAGGCTTGGTTTTTCTGGTGGTGGAGAGCTCGGTGTTGAAATTTGGCAACTAAGCCTTAACCCATGTGCGCACTTATTTGTAGTTTTGTGGTTGCCCGAGTACGCATGAGAGAGAGGGCCCAGTGTAGGTACCATTTACAGACTTAGCGCTTCAGAGCTTAATAGGACCTAAACCCTAAACCCTGGGCAGTACCCAAACTATACCCTTAAGATAAAAAATCGAAGCCCTAAAAAGTCCTTTCAACCACTGCAAGCCTAAACACTACTTGGAGGCCCATGGGACTTAGTAACTAAGATCTAAATCAAAGCACGAAGTACTAAACGCTAAAAGGTCAGAGCCATGAATTCCAGCCTTATCCGCTGTAACTCGGTTTTAGGTTTAGGGTTTAGGGTTTAGGTGGTCGCAGGACTTTGGAGTTTGGGGGTACCCAAAACTGTAACACTGCTGAAAAGCGAGCCCTAAACCTTAAAGCCTAAATCCTAAACCCTATACCGCAGCCTCTTAGGCGTCTTTCGCTTGCTGATCACTATGGTGGCCATAGCCCAGGTTTGATCCACAAGACTTTAGCCCCCAACTCCTGCTATATGCATTTGGGGGAAGGGGGAAGAAAAAGGAATGTATTGCAATCTTGGTGGGTTCCATGGGGACTGCTACAAACATAGGGGTAGATTACATTTTCACATCTAAGTTTTGCGTATTATCACGACCCAATGAATTGTTTCCAGGGCAGAGCAGCTTACCAAGCCCCGGGCGGCCATATACACCCTAAACCCTAAAACCCTCAAGGGCTTAGGGGTGGGGGGTTTAGGTTTTAGGGTTTCCCGAAACCCTAAAGCCCTAAACAGCGAAAAGCCCTAAACCATGGTGTAGATGCCAGGCAGTATCTCCAGGAGGATGCGCTTTGGTCCGCCTTCTGCGTCTTCGATAAGAATGGCGACGGCGCGGGGAGCATTCCCGTCTCAGGGTTTAG
Organism: Symbiodinium pilosum; assembly: GCA_905231905.1. Lineage (NCBI taxonomy): Eukaryota > Dinophyceae > Suessiales > Symbiodiniaceae > Symbiodinium > Symbiodinium pilosum. Next base: position 8,501 of record CAJNIZ010044150.1, on the reverse strand, counting down.
GGGTTCAGGGGCTTAGGGTTGAGGGTTTAGGGTCCCTAAACCTTAAACCGGGGCTTAGGGGTTTAGGGATTCAGGGGTTTTGGGGGTTCTTTGGAAGTCTTAGAAGTTGAGCGCCTTGACTTTGAGGGTGACGGCGTGGGCACTCACACATACATGACGGTGTGTGTGTGTGTGTGCATATGTATATATATATATGTGTGTATAGATAGATACATAGAGACAGATATATGTACACTGGATTTATACGGGGTATATATGACTCCATGGACTGAAGTTCTAGCATATTCCTGAAGAGGTCCCCATTATGCCCCCTAGATATCCCTTTGTAGATCCCATGGACGCTCGGGTGGCCTAGAATGGAGCCTATGGTCTAAACACTAAACACTTGACCGCCTTAAACACTAAACACCCCTAAAATTATAGGCCCAAACCGGGGTCCCATGGTCTAAACCCCACATTCTTCCGGGGTGCGGCATGTCGGGGGCCTGCACGATATCAAGGGTTTGGGGTGTAGACCCTTAAGCTCTCAACCTTTCGTCTCCTTAGGACTGGCTTCAGGTTTAGGATTGCTTTTCATTTTCTTGTAGTATGACCTTCAGGAGGTATGAGAACACATCTTTATTGTAGGTCTGAGGGCCCGCATGATCCGTAAAGCCAAGTGCTTAAAGCCTAATCCCAACACCCAACGCCCCCATCATCCCCATATATGCCTTTTATTATCTGCTTACCTCCTTTACCCTAAGTAGTAGTTGTAGTAGGTTCCATACGAGCTGCTGTCACTATGAGCGTTCCCGAGGGGTCATTATAATGATTGGCATGGGGGTGTCTTTGATAGTATGTTCCTGAATGAGGACCCGCGTCAAGTAATGAAGTGAAAATGTTGACCGTAGCTCATAATAACCCTAAATCCTAAACCCCAAACCCTAAAGCAGGCAAGATTTGCCGGGATGAGCTCAAGCAGGTCCTCTCGGATGACAGCCGGCAGCCCATGGATTCTCTTAGGTTTAGGGGTTTAGGGTTGAGTCGTGCGGAGTGGGTGGTTTATAGGGTTTAGGGTTTGAAGTTTAGGGCTTATAGGGCTAAGGGTTTAGGGAGGATTTTAGGTTCAGGGTTTAGTGCGGTACTGCTAGGGGTCATAAAGGCATTAAACCCTAGGCCCTAAACTACTACAAGGATCCGTTCTTGCATTCCTAACCATGTCAAAGGTCTTAAGGGTTTAAGGGGAGTTTAGGGCTTAGGGTTTAGGGCCTAGGGATGTAGATTGGGGTTTCAGATTTCGGGTTAGGGCTTTTGGGAGCTGTGAGTTCAGGCCAAGCGGATCACCCCATCCGCCCTGACCCCACTAAACCCCCTCAGCACGGCCAAATCCTATGTTCAAGGCTTATACCTGGACCCTAAGAGTAGGTAAAAATGATAGCCCAAAACCCTCGCAAATATCCAAAAGGCATCTATTCTACATATTTGGGTGGTTCAAGTGGCGTGTGTGGTGTAGGGGCCTATCTTCATGAGAACAACGACGCATCATTGAATGTCTAAGGCTAAGGGCTTCACAGGGATAGCGTTGGTAATTCTTCAGGCTTCAACATTGATCTGTTTCCAACAATTGTCTGCCCCCCCCACCCCTTGGCGAAGTAAGTCTTGCCCCATCTGAAAAGCACGTCGAGGGTTTAGGGGTTTAGGATTTAGGGTTGGCATTCCCAGGCTATTCGGTATTAAGTAGCTTGGTGCAGGCTTAGCCCCATCCACAGTGGAGGCTTGGGTTTCTGAAAAGGAGGGGCGAAACCGGTTGCCTGTATCTTTAGGGTTTAGAGTCCAATTTAGGGGTTATACTGGGGTTGTATAGGGATAATGGAAAAGAAATGCAAACTACCATTAAGGGCTCAGGGTTTAGGGTTCAGGCTTAGGAGTTTGAGCACGTCCCTGGTTCAGGGAAGAGAGACGAGCATTTGCTCAGTTAGATGTAAGGTGACCGGAAAGCCTAAGCTCTCAATCCTTGACCCCTAAGCTTAAACCTTACATGAGTGTATGCAGGGATGCTCCTGAGGAACCTGGGCCTTCTGAACGTGGGAATCGCCCTGGGACCGTTGGGATAAGTCCGGGGTCTCCGCATTAAGGACTCTATAGCCATAGTTCTGAGAAATTCCTTGCTGATGTACAGATCGTGTGACTCCTTTGGCATGGAACACTTCTAGGATCAATTTTTCCACCAAATATACAAAGACATTCACTTTGGGGGTCTTCATTACTAGGGGTAGCGGCAATTGTTACAGGACGGGGACTACACCCTAAACCAAGTCCGGCTTGAATGGAACTACTTAGGTATGGAAGGTGAAGGTTTAGGGTTTAGGTTAGGGTGTCCGCTATCTCGTTCACTACCTGGAGACTTGCAGCGTCATGAGGATTCGGTAAGTAGGTTAAGAGGGGGGATCACTGGGGTAATTAATAGCCTACTTACTCGGTCCCCCCCCGTCCAAGCAGGTCAAAGGTCAAGTTATAACAGGTGATATCCACTAGCTCCTTATAGTAACTGTGGATGAAAGTCGCGTTTCTCAATTTTTCAACTGAGGCGTTTCAGGCCTTGTCGATGCCAAAGCGTTAGTGCGCTGCACAGATGGCTCGGTTTCGGATGTGGGAATCAGGGCTCCGCAGCGTTGGGTAGGGTTTAGGGTTTAGGGGTTTAGGGTTTAGGGTATCTCAAGGGGGTCAAGGGGGGTGCCGTGGTTTAGGGCTTGGGGTTATGGCTTGAATGCCTTACCTTGGCAAGCCCCTCCTTTGCTTCAAACAAGAATGCCTGCTGTTTGTCTCCTTCTGTTGTGGCTCAGACAAGTCAAAATGGAAAGGAAGATGGACAATGAAATTGCAGGGTTATAGTGTTCTATGGCTTAGCCACAGTAGGGGCGTTACGAAGCATTGGTGCCAGTTATCGCAGGATATTTCCTGGTTCATGTATTTTGTTCCCACCTTTTGTTTTCATCGGTTTTGCAGGCTCAGGGATTCGGAGTTTACAAACTTGGAAGGCAATTCGCACGCAGTTGGCTTACTGTAGCCGAAGCCATCAAAATAAGGCTCCGAGTGTACTGTAAGGGCGAGACGTGGTAAGAACCTGGGCATTCAACCCGAGGGTCCAACAGTCAAATTCTTTGGAGGTTTGTTGGGATCAGGAACTTCAGGAGTAGGGCTTGGGGGTTGGGGGATTACGGTTCGCTTCCTTTGGACAAACAGCTTCGGCCGCCATGCCGTTGCTACTGAACTGCTGCATGACCCTAAGCACCTCATACCTTAGCAGTTATGCTATTGCCTACCGAAAGACATGTAGGATTTCCAACTTTAATATCTATCGTGTGATTAGCTTTGCAGCTTTGCATGACCTGTCCCTTGGCTGTGCTAAGGTAAACTAGCACGAATTGAGGGGGCAAAGTTGGAAAGGGCCAAGGGAACCTGTGATGACTGAGGAATTTAACAGGTAACCCCCTTCTTGACAGTCCCATGCCACGACATGTGATTTCTTGTGCCGTCATCCACAGTAACACGAGCCAGCTGAATCATCAGATGTCGTGCCTTGATTGCCGGCTCCCATTAAAGACCTGGTGTGTGAAGAAGCTTCTGGGTGAAGATGCGCACAAAATTCAACCGGATCATGATGTCTAGACGGGTGTTGCCAGCCTCGGGTGAGCGGCTACTGCAGCAGTTTGCTGGCATGTGCTTGGGGGGCGGGATTCTTCAACTGGTTTGCTGACACGGGTATCGGCAATCAAAGCAGATGCAGGCAGAGCTCACGTGCCTGTATACTGTGCGCCGTATGCAAGTGCAAGGCTTTGGTTCAAAGCACAAACCACAGCGGCCTCACCCGAAATGGTGGTTCATAAAGACGATGATCCTAAGTGGGCGTAGTTTCAGGATCTGAAAGCCTATATGCGTTTAGGGTTCCGGGGCATCCTCTTGTAATCCGAACGTATTGAAGACAGATAGCATGGTTCCTTCACCCCCAAAGCTAATTTTAAAAAGAAGCCAGAACCACTGAACCCTAAACCCCTCAACCCGAAACCCCTAAACCCTTAACCCCTAAAAGGCCCTGAATCCCTGAACCGTAATCCCTACACCCCAAACCTAACCACTCCCAAACCAAACTTAACTGCCCAAAAACCTTGTAAACCTTACGCTCCAGATACTGTAGCCCAGGATAAACCAACCCTAAACCCCTAAAGTCCAAAACCTCCAAACCCCAAGCCCCTAAGCGCCTAAACCCCTAAAGCACAAAAACCCCAAACCCCAAGCCTCTAAGTGCCTAACCCCCCCTAAGACTAAACCCTAAACCCTAAACCCTATCCTATATATATCCCCTATATAACCCCTGTATAACCCCTATAGAACCCCTATATAACCCCAATATATACCTTATATAACCCTAAAATGTTCAATAAGGCAGATGAGATCTTCCAAGAGGTTGACGAGGACGGCTCCGGCGAGATCGAGTTCGAAGAGCGGTGCCCTAAGTTTTTGGTAGTTAGGTTTAGGGGTTTAGGATTTAGGATTTAGGGTTTAGGGTTTTGGGTTTTAGGGTTTTAAGGGTCCAAGGACCCAAATAGTAAGGTGTTAGGGCCCAAAAACCATTAATATTATCATATTTGGACCCTAAAGCCCTATTATTTGGGTCCTTGGACCCTTAGGGTTATAGGGTGCATAGGGATATATGGGGGGTTCCTAAGTTTTGGGTAGTTAGGTTTAGGGATTTAGGGTTTAGGGGTTTAGGGTGTAGGTTTTCGGGTGCATAGGGATATGTAGGGGTTTGTTTAAAGGGTTGTTTAGAAGAAGGAGATTACATTTTTGGGGGGTTAGGGTTCAGGATGCGGCGGTTTGTGGTTCGGTGTCTAGGGCTCAGGAGTTTGGGAAGATAGTTGGATGGTCCGGTGTCTAGTTTAGCTAGGATCCCCAAAGACATCTGAGAAACCCAGGAAGAAAAGTTTTCGAAAAGCATTGATAGTCATGTGCTACTTTCTGACATGCCACTTGTCATGAATAGGGGGATCCCAAGATAGACCCCAAATGATTAGTCTAATCCTTTTAACTACAAAGGCGCCCCTATTTTTAGAAACCCCCCAATCCTGAATTTTCACAGCTGTCCTACTGGACTCCTGAACAGGAGCCAACTTTCTTTGGAAACCCTTACGTGGGCCCAATACGTTCCCGTGTAGCTAGGTTTACTGGTAGATTCGGTTAACTAAGCCTAATGGATAGGGGAACTGTGAGGAGGCTGCATGCTAGGCGTTTCCGTGAGACCATGGGCTATCGCGAGGCTACGAGGAAAATTGAATCTAGCCTTTCCCTGGGCACTATTTGCACCAAAGCCATTAGGGCTTTACAGTTCAGAGTGCCCAGCGTAGTTGTCACCCAAGTACAATTGTAATGAGACCCCAGCCACAACCCTACTAAGGTAACTAATGGGACTATATACCCCAAACCCTTAAACCCTATATACCCTAAACCCCAAACCCTTAAACCCTATATACCCTAAACCCTGAGCCCTAGACCCTATATATCCTTTGGTCCGGGCTTTCAAGTAATACAATCAACTTGCAGACAGATTCCAGGATGGTTCCCCGATTGAGCCATAGTGCAAACTCCTTAAAAGGGGGTTATATTGGGGACTGCTTTGGGGGTTGTTAAGGGGGATACCATGGCTGATATAGACAGGATTTAGGGTCTAGGGCTCAATCATTCCATGTGGGGTTCGGCAACTTGCGTCTGGTCGACAAGCTGCTGAGGTTCGTTCAGATGATGCGAAAAAACTGAGCTCTTCAAGTTCTGTTGGAGCCCAGCAGAGCATCCATGCAACATAGACTTTTTGCTATACAGCCACCCGACCACATGTACCCAATTACAATTTGTGAACCCATTGCAATTCGTCAGGAACATGTTCGATGGGGTGAACCCTTAATCCTAAACCTTAAACCCTAAACTCTGATGGTGTAAACCCTAAATTCTAAACCCTGAAGGCTTGCGGGGATCCAGCAACGCTTCAGTCAGACTCATGCTCAGGGCTGCAAACCCTTTAGGGTTCCTATGGGGGTTGTAGAGGGGGTATATCGGGGTTATATAGGGATAATGGAAAAGAAACTGTTATTTAATGTAGACCCATGATTAATAAACCCCTTCCTTTTAAGGGCCCAAATATTAGGATCCCTATTACAACCCCTATTCACGGAAGGGGTTTATTAATCAGGGGTCTGGGTTAGGGTTTGTGGGCAAGGGTCCTCAACCCTAAAACCTTCGCCCGAATTCTTGTACCCTTCACCTTGAGCATTAAACTGGACGTTTTGGGCCCCCTTTACGGGTGACATGCTGCACGAGCAGCAATGCCCAGGCTGTCCTTCAACGGACATGAGGGTGGAAATTAGGATGCATGTCAGTATGCCCCCAATATTCTCATCCTTGCTCTAGGGCCTCTCGAGGGTTGGAGCAATCCTAATCCCTAAACCCCTGACCCCTAAACCCTAAACCTGTGATCCCTGAATCTTAAACCCCTAAACCCGAAATCCAGTACTAGGGCCCGCGTGAAGCCAAGCGTGCAGATGCACATCGTGGGCCCCGACGCACGTTGAGACGCGTGTGCCGGAAGTTTGCTTCCGCCCGCTACCTGAATCTGTCAGGTTGTCGCTGAGGAACGCCTTCTCCAGAAGGGGTTTAGGGTCTACCTAAACCCCCAAAGTAGGTAAAATAATGGCCCAAAACACCTAAATGTAGCCCAAAAGGCAATTATTCTACATACTTTGGGGGTCCAGGTAGGCTTCTCCAGAAGCTGAAATTGGAATGGGTAATGTTGGGAAGTTGGGATGATAGAAAAAGAAAATGGAAATTACTGACTGTTTCGGGTGAAGTGTTTGGGTTAGGAAACCGTTCTGGCATTATAAAGGATTATATGCATTATGGAAACTATTGGGGCATATGGTTTCCCAAAATTTGGGGGTGCTTGGTAGGTTTTAGCATGCTTGTTGAGGGATTCTCAAGGAAGAATCTCCGCAGATATTCGTCTTTCAGGCTTTCCACGGTTTTCGATACATAAATGGGTGCCATTATGGGAAAGGCATATTCAGCAGAAGTGTCCCTGTTGTCTGTAGTTACGCCGAAACAAACAAGCAGCTAACATGCTTTTCTAAAGCAAGATTTCCTGCTCTATCCGCAGTATTCGCATTTGTCCTATATGTAAAGCAAAGGACATTGAGGCATGACGATCCATGCCATTACATCAGACTGACTGCATGGGTAATTTCTAGCAATGGGGTTCTCCGTAGTGCCTTGTAGCTGAGTGGGAGAGTATTTTTGATCTTCTATATACTTGAAGGTTTAGTTTAACCCTCTGGGGCGAAGAAACTCACGGCTACGATTGAGCCCTATGCCCGTACCGTGCCCTGCCCTTTTGAAATGCTTCAGGGTCAATGTAGAGGGGGATGCTGATTTCGATGCATGGTAACTAGCATTAAATGGCTGATAAGCCCGTCAAAATACCATTAAAAAGTAGTTCATTTGGGTAAACCTAAACCCTACATAGGGGTAGGGTTCAGGGGCAGCGGTTTGGAAAGAAGTTCCTCAGCAGCAGTCAGATGTAAATTTCTGTGGGCTTGACATGGCGAGCCGAGCTGCTTCCGTTTATCCGACTGAAGGATTCAGGGTTTCGGGTTCAGGGTTTAGGTAGGCTTGAGCAAGTTTGAATTGTTGCTGCCCTTTACCCCCCATATACCAAGCCTACCCTAGTTAAGGGAGCAGGGGTACAAGGGGAATGGAAAAGAAGATGTGAACTACCACAGAGTGTGAGGATTTGGGCTGATGTTATTTAAGACTTCCTCACCGCTGATGTCCATATTTCCTATAAGACACCTCATGCAGTGTTTAACAAAACTCAAAACAGGGCTGCCTGTAAGGAAGGGTATGAGGGCATATGCGGCTTCAGTAAAGCCGGAGTTCCCTGTCCACCCCTACAGGTACTCACCTTTTGAGGGCTATGTCCTTGGTATATGTCCTAAGAACAAGGGTTCCATGGGGTACACAAAGGGTTAGTTATGCTGGAATTTTCTTGAAGCCTGCTAGTTGCCGGACATATTCAGAGATCAGAGATGTTTCGTAAGTTACATGCTGGGGTTTCGGTAGAAGAGGCGAAGGTTGATCTAAAGGTCGTTTGCGGAAACTACAGAGAATTCTTGTAGGTCTGCAAGGAGAATGTAGGGGAAACTGTTTTCCATAGTGGCCGTTGCAGGTACGGGAGTTTTAATCAATAACCATGTGCATTTTCTGGGTGTTGCTTAAGAATCCAAATGAGGGTACTGCGGTATGGATAATTATGCGATAGGATGAACTCGCCTTTGCAAAGGAAATGGCTTCCACAAGGTACATGAAGCCCGCTTTGTTCTTCCTGTATGTTTGCCAGAGATATCGCTGAAAACCTTATGCCGCTCTGAAAAGGAGTGTAATTTTGAAGGCTTCAACTACGTTTTTTTTTTTTTTTTTTT
>CAJNIZ010044149.1:17354-164315 GCA_905231905.1 Symbiodinium pilosum | reverse complement strand
GCCCGTATTCCGACGCGTTCTGTTTGGGAAACTACCAGTTGCTTTCCTGGAGGTCAGGCCCCCCTAATATAACCCCTATATTCCCCCTGTATAGTAGTTTCATTTTTTGTTTTCCATTATCCCTTTATAACCCCCAAAATATACCCCATAATCCCTATATAACCCCTGTAGCCCCTGGAGTTTCCATTTTCTCTTCCATGTCCCTGTTATCATACCCCTGAAGCAACCAAAAACGGAGGAGCTGAAGAAGCCACGAGCCCGGGAGCGCATCCTGGGCAGGTTCCTAGGACCCGGGCCACAGCCTCCACAGCCTTCTTTGCTTTGCTGCTGGTTTCGTGTTTTTCCCCCATGCTTTGGTGATGAAGTATGAAGTGCCGGCATCCTTGCAGATTGCTTGATCCAAGCTTTGGAGGATCTCTGGAGGACGAGCTGCGCCAGGAGATTCGAGTGAAGGTGACCTAGATGCACAAGGGCCAGAAGAGCATTGCCAGCTACGTGCTGCGACCATGTTCGGGAATCTGTGCTTTCAGGTTTTCGACCGTTTCTTCGAGTTGGCACCTGGCGGCGAAGAGCACTTCAAGCAGTCTGCCACGAGCCTCCCGGCCCTCAAATGAGCTATAATTAGTCTAGACTCCTTAGAGGGGGTTATATAAGGGATTACATTGGGGATGTTAAGGGGGATACGGGAGTTTGGACTATGGCTCAAATGCATTTCAAGCTGGCGCAAGAGCTGATGCCAATGCTGAGGATTGAATTTCATTGCAGACAAAGCCATTGAGCTTACCCTTGAGCTGTACAAGGAAACGTCAGGGAAGAGCCATGCAGCTGCTCAGTGCATATCCTGAAGTTGGAGCCCGCAACAGCTCCCGGACTCCCGGCTGACCAGGAGCCTATACGCACAGTGGACACAATCTCTGCCTTGGGCCTGCGGCACGTTGGCTATGGGATCGCGACGGACTTCTTCGAGCCTTTTGTTGAAGGTCAAAGCTTTGGCCCCATCTAAGGGATCCCAACAAGTCTTTTCTGTTCAGGCTGGACGCAGGTCTTCCAGGAGTTGACAGGAAACTTGGCAGGATCAGTTGTGTCGCCAAGAGATCAGCAAAAGTCGAAGTCCTGTGGTTACAGGCGATGATGACTTGGCAGATGCCTTCCGGTGGTCCTTCAGCCTAGTGGCGAAGCTGCTGGTAAGGCAATGGCAGAACATCGTTGAACTCCTACACTCACATGAGCTATAGTCTAAACTCCTTAAAGGGGGGTTATACAAGGGATTATAGAGGAGACTACTATACGGGTTATAAAGGGGGATACTAGGAGTTTAGACTACAGCTCACATGACTCATAAGTTTACCTGGTCAGGACAATTGAGCAGGGCGCCACGCTTGTGATGAAGGCCATCAACACGAACAGTGCAAAGCAGGCCTCCATTATTTCTTCACGTTCCTGTTAAACATTTTTTTTGCTTGGGCAAAACATCCTTACAAATCGTGTGCTGGTACTTTAGCTGTAGCAGGCAGTTCCATGTGTGTTCTTCCCCAAAGCCTGTGCAGGTTAGGCGCGCCCTATCCTACGCTCCACGATCGAACAGGGCCATGTGGTCCCTGGACGTTACTGTGGCCCGGCTACAATCACTGGAGTGTCGGACTAAATGCATGCAAGCGGCACCACATCTAGGCTGGTCACGAGGCTCAAAACCGTACTTTTTTTCGGCAAAAAACGATAGGGGCCAACCCTCCACCGATACCCCCTCAAGCCTGGCATTACAAATAGGGGCCAGCCCTGTTTTGAATGGTCTTGGCACTAGACAAGAGATTAAGTCCGACACTCATGTGTCAGGAGCATCTGATTGGAAGTCGGGTTGAAAAGCGTCGTTTCAGCCTGCCCTCTGGCTCTCTCTTTCGTTTCTATGTTCTCTCTCTCTCTCTCTAGCTCCTTTTTCCTGCTCTGTCTCTCTCACTTGCTTTCAGCGCAGCCCAGGTTGGCACGCAATCCGTGTCGCCGTTGTACATGTCCATAGACACAGGCAACCTTGAGGCTGCCAAGGCGGGGGCAACCTGCTGCTGTAGTGAGAGCAATGCCGAAGCCTCCCCCGCAAATGCAGGTGATGCTTCAGGATCTCGTGACAATCCGCGCAGATCGCTCTCGGCAGCCTGTAGAAACTCAAAGCACATGTTTTTAATGACGGCAACCTGGTATTGGTAGGCAAATGTTGAGGCCTTTGGGACCAAGTGTGAGGCAATAGGAGTCTTGGTTTAAGGTACTACTACGGCTTGGACGACTTGTTCAAGTGGCATCCAGACATTGTCAAGAAGCTAACGACCGATGCGCCGGACCGTGTTTTGCCAATGCAGTTTCTGGCCTAGGGAGGGGGCAGCTGCTGAGTAAGCGTTTCCTTTCATTGCCTTTAGTTCCTGGTGATTTGCAATCTGCATGATGTGCTGTATCATGTCACAAAATAGCTGCGAAATAGCTGCGCTTTCCTTCGGGAGTTCTAGAGGAGCTTCTCAAAACGATGCTGGATGGTATGATCTGGAGGTGGGATGCCCGACCTGGCTTGGCAGAATTCCTGCTCATGAGCTGTAGGTCCCGCGTGGTGGTGCATGGCAACAGGCGTGTGAACTACTACTTGAAGCACCTCCTAGTAGCTACTCGGAAAGCACTGCTTTCGCTTTTGTCTGTGGTGTAAAGGGTACTCGTTGTATTCACCGATTGACATGTTCTCAGGACGAACACGGCAAGTTCTCGAGTGTGTCTTGGCTTCGGTTAGCCAGCTGCTAATCAGTTGTATCACGCTCCTGGCAGGCGATGAGTTGTATCGTCAAGCTGAAAGACCCGGAAGTCGCGGATCATCCCATCCTCGTGGAGCTGGGCGATCGCGTTTGGAATTTTGGACCAGCAAATCCTACCATTCCTGATCTTTATTCATGCATGAAGGATGGTGTATACATGTTCGGAGGCTATCAAGAAGTGCAGGTCTTGCCGTCTTGGAACCTTCTCAGGCACTTGGAGCAGTGTCCGTGCTTCGTAATTATTGTTACAGAGCCACGCAGGAAGAAAGGAATCAGAGGAGGAGTATAATGTATGGGTATGATATAGGGCTACATAGGGATAATGGAAAAGAAAATGGAAACTACTATAGGAGGAGTAGGAGGGGGAGTAGGAGGAGGGTGGTGCCTAAGAAGAGGATAGGAGGAGAATCAGAGACTCAGCAGCAGTAATGGTGAGGGCACCCCCGTACAATTACAAGTAATGAGAAGAGACCAACGGATGATTTTTGTGCAACTTGCATTTTTCAGCAGTACAAGCGAACGCTAGAGTAAGAGCAAAAGTTGGAGATAAAGGAGTAGGAGGAGGAACAAGTTCTTAGGGGCTTTCCAGGATGCTTCAACTATGAAAAGAGATCCTCTCACGCAATGGTAGCTCAGGAAGCAATATTTGAGCCTTTAATCCCCAAAGAGTTCTATAGGCAAATCATGTCTCAGAATCAGCTCTCCTATTGAGATTTAAAACAGCAGCCTTAGTAACATATCAGATGTCCGAATCAGCTCGCCCCTTCTGATGTTAAGAGCAGCCCAGTATCTAGGTCACTATAGCAAACGTTCTGAAACTGATCACTCTGAAAAGATCCACACATGTAAATGGAGATGCTGTCGCGTGAGGTTCATAGGCGGTAGCTCAGGATAAGCTTTAGCTTTCAGAGTTTCTGGATTTCACACTGAACCTGAAGCCTTCTACACTCAGCTCCTGATGAAGAAGCACTCAATTTTCTCATTCTAGCACAAACTCGCCGCTGTCTCCGAAATGATCTTTGTGCCCCATTCTGGCCCAACAAATCTTTAACTCCAGTTTCATTGACGTTGACCTCGGTCTATGACAATGCTGAGGAATGACCTCGTGTACTGGCGCTTTCTCCGAGGCGCAGGGAGCAAACAACAAACCAGTGCGGCTAAGCAGTTCCCGGTTGCGCACGAAGGTCTTATTGATGGTGTTCTGGATTGAAGATTGCATGCCCGCAGCCTGAGTCCACTTAAACGCATTGTTCAGAGTCTAAGGGCCACTTTCAGCTCCAGCATTTGTAGACGCGTTTCCACTTCCTTCTCTGTCGCATGCCACTGCTGCCCCAAAATGTAAAGGCATGCCTTTCCACATGACACACGATAATCATGGCTTCTGTGTTGTGTGCGAGACTTGCAGTGACTTGCTGCCAAAACGAATGTCTCCATGTCCTCAACAGGCCTGGTAAAATCCAGTCTGAACGGGCCTTTTAATGACTCTATGTGCGAGCGACGTTTACCGGAGCATCTTTCGATTATGTGACCAACGGACTTGCACCCTGAAGCACATATTTGGCCTGGCAGGGAAGTTGTCGTTAGTCGGCACGGCTGTGATCTTCATGATCAGCCAGTCAGTGCTGCAATACCTTGACACCGCAGGCCGGAAGCGTGCAAATCACCTGGAGTTTTGCATGTTTTTGCCGAGCTCATCAGATCAGATACATCATATTCCCTGCAGGCTCGCTTGAAGAGAGGGTTGCCACTTTCTCTTGCAGGCCATTGTCTTGATGCTGGCTGCTGGTTGCTTGGTTGCGATCTGTCCCGGGGCAGGTTGATCGTGTACCTGTACTACATGGTGTCGCTGGTCTACTTCAGGACGAAGCATGTCTACCAGGAGACTCTGTGTGGAAAATTGCAACACCCCGCACATGGCACTTCAGCCCCCATGCAGGCTGTGAAGCGCGGTGAAATCTTCCTCTTTGGTGGCATGCGAATCCCAAGGCAATCATGCAGGCCTTTGTATGAGAGGATGGAATGTGAACCGTTGCAGGAAGTGGATTGATGACTGGCAGGAGGGAGCCGTCTTCTCAGCATTTTTTCTCCAAGAAAATGCTTTGTCGAAGCGATCGCATGCCTTGTCAAGGTCAGCCTTGCCTTGATGCTAGCGCTGATCGTGATGTTCTTTCTGGTGGCTGCCTAAACACCTGGCCTCCCACCCTTATCTGGCTTAAACGAATAAAGCTGGCCAGGAGCCAATCTTGGCGTGCCTTCAGCATTCAGGGGACCTGGGGATCTTCACGCAGCGCTGCCCACAGGCCGGGTAGTTGCAGCTATCAGACGAGCTCAGGTGCATCGGATGCATGGAAACAAATGCACAGCTCAGGCAAATGACACTCGGGAGCCCTACGAGATCCTGTCCATGATCGCCCGAACCTGTGGTTTGCTGCGTAAACTGCAAGGCTGAAGGCAACCAAGCGCAGCTTTGAGGCCATAATGCTGATCTTCACTCTAGCGGCAGATGCTGCCACGGTCTCCACCAGGTGCAGACTTGCAGCGGAAGCAGCATGAGGAGCATCTGAGTCAAGCTTCTGAGGCTCAGCTCCTGGCTGCTAGTGGCCGGCCATGTGCTGCCAGACCTGGCGGGGATCTCGAACCAAAAGCGTAGTTAGAGGTTTGCAATTGCAAAAAACAAGGGCCTAGCACTGCTCGCCTGTGGCTTTCTGGTGTTGCCCGGAGCTTGGTCTTGCGTGTTTCGGGCTCTCTTGGTGCTCTTTTTACTATGTGCCCATGTGCCCTCCGGCTCTCGCCGCAAGGACCTTTGGCAGCAGCGTAGCTGCATCCTTCGGAAACCCCCAGGCAGGAGTGAGATTGCAAAAGGAATCTTTCGATGTCGATCTTCGTTGCTCGCCCGGCTATGCCAGGATTTCCAGGGCATAGGGAACTCGCTGATGAGCTTCCTGCAGTTGGCTGCCGGGCCCTTGTTCGCATGCGCAGCTTCTTTTGTCAGAACATCTCTGAAAGGCCAACATGTTCCCAGCCACACACTTCGAGCAGCTGGAGGACAGTGCGATGCTTTTTGCAGCGGCGAGCTGCTTCCGAGTCTTGGCCACTGGCCAAGCGCACTCCTCGCTTCAACCAGCAACCTGGTTTTGCCTTTCAGACTGTAAGGTCATGTTCCTGCTAATGAATGCCCTTATCGCACAGCTCACGTGCCCCTTGGAAGCATCCACCATTAATTGTTGCCACGCTGTGACATGAGGGAGCAATGTGCAAGTACTCGTACTACGAGGTTGCTACAAGCAGATATCTGTCAGTATGGTGGGCTACGCACGACTGCGCTGCTTTCTCAGCGTTTTATCGGAACTTATCGAGAACCTCCACAATACTAAAGCTTGGGCCTGCTTAAAATGTGCATGAAGCCAAGGACGGATGCAAAAGGTTTGTGAGGCTGGAATCGGGCCGTGCTTGGCTGAACCAGGCAACCAGGATGTGTAAGCCTGAAGCTGCAGGCCATGCAAGGAATTTCCTCAGCAACATTCCAGCGATTCATCCAGTGCACTGCCTCAGTTCTGTCAGGTCCGACAGAGCTTGTGTCAGCTGCCTTGTCACAGGAACCTACGGCTGGATGATCCTGTGGAATTTGGGGAGGGCGATGTGGGTCCAGCAGGGGGCATCCAGGTTTGGCATGCTTCGCCCCCTCTGTTTTGCAGTGCAGCGTGCTTGCACAGGTCCTGGAGCCCGGAAATCTGCATCCCACAAATGCCTGGGGCCTACAACGTGAACAAAACCATAGCAGCCAGCATGTTGGTGTTATAGCAGACTAGCATAGCAAGATAGCGGGATCCTTTCAAGACACTCGAAGGGAAGTGTAATTTTCGAGAAACCCCTATACAACACCAATGTAACCACTATAATCCCTGTGGTCTCCATATCATTTTCCATTATCCTTATATAACCACCCATATATACCCCATCATACTATAGTTGTTTCCATTGTCTTTTCCATTATCCCTATCCCTATATAACCCCTATATAACCCCCTTTATAACCCCTATATAACCCTATATAACCCCATTAATTTTCGAGAATTGCTGCGGGTTGGCCAGGTCGACAGCATCCGCCGAATGGGCGGTAATCCGAAGAATCCTTTTCCGCCGGAGGATGAGGAGTTGACAGAGGTCGGCAGTTGGGTTGTTAGGGGGTTACATAGGGATAACGCAAAAGAAAATTGAAGCAATTAAAATATTATGGGGTATATATTGAGGTTTCCGTGAGTATGGTAGTTTCCCCAAATAGGGGGACCCCAATGTAGACCCCCAAAATACTATAGTCCTTATTATATGGACCCCCCAAAATGGCACCCCTAATTTTGGGAAACCCCCATATGGTGGACCCCAAGACAGAACCAAATGTTGCATGATCCTCCTTCATCATGGGGACCTTGAAAAGCGACCCCAAATTTTTGGAAAATCTTGTTTTGTTGGGGTTGAGGATGTAAACACCATATCGGGCTTATATAGGGATAATGGAAAACAAAATGGAAAACTGCAGGGATTATGGGGGTTGAATTGGGGTTATATAGGGGCACTAATGTAGAACCCTGATCAATGGTAGTCTTATTCCTATACCCCTAAGTCCTAAACCCTAAACCCTAAACCTATTATTACTATCTGCTTGGCCTGGCCTTGTCAGCATCGTTTAGGCTATGCTGGTCCCTGGTACATTCAGGGTTTTGTGTGTGGCTTGGGTTTGTAGGCTTATAGTCCCCCTTAAGTAGATAGAATATGGGGTATGTGGGGGATCTTATTATAATATACCCAAAGCCATATTCTATCTACTTAAGGGGGACTATAGTGTAATTCTAGAGTTCCATGGTCCCTTCCCAAACTTAGGCGTACCTCTTTTGGGGGTCCCTATAGCAAGGACTATAGATTATATTGGGGTTTATATTGGGCACCCTATTTTTGGGAAACTACCACATGGTCTGGGTTCTTTTTTAATTTTGACATGCCCTAACCCCTAAACCCGATCTTGCTGACTGCAAGAGTCCTTTGTTACAGGCTGAGAGGTGCCAACGGCTCTTCAAGATGTACCAGAAGACTGTCAAGTCTGGCCCCGAGCTTCTCTCACAAGTCACCACCTATTAGTATGATTATTATATACTATAATTTACTATAACATACTGTAATATATTGTATTGTAATGTCTTATAATGTACTGGGATATACTAGAATATATCATGGGTTCAACTAGTACCCTCCTCTATACTACCCCCCGCTAGGTTCCCCCTTAATCAACCTTAATTAAGCCTAATTCTACCTAAATAACCTTAATTAAGAGGAAACCTAGGGGGGGTAGTATAGATGGGGGAACTAATTGAACCCATAAATATACTGCCATGTGTATTTTCCTGTTTTGACTGCGTGCAAAGTGTGGTGAGATTTCAGGAGGATCACCACAGCTTCCCACAAGTCGGACGACGACAAGCCCTCGGCTCCCAAGGCGCACTGTGCTATCATAAGGACCCCTAAATAACCCCTGTATCTAAGGTTAGAGATATGGGCCCTGAGAGGAGGACCTCTGTATTTGCTGCGAAGAATTTCGATGAGGCCATCACCAGCAGAACAACCTTCGGCATGACGCCGGAGGAGGCGGCAAGGGGAAACAGCACGTGTATTGGGTATACTTATATGAGTCGCGGTCAAAATTACCGTTACGTCATTTAGTCTAGGCGGTAGCTGTTGCGGAAAAATCCACAAGATCGATAGGGGACGTCCTAAAACTATAGGCTTAATTCATCTAAGCTAGGGTTGAGACGAGATCCACAAAAGTGGAAATTGATAGGGGATACTCTAATTTGAAAACTAAGACCAAACAAGTACTTTTGACCCCGATACATATGCAACATCGGGGATGCTTGCTGGATGCTTGAATTCCGGGAATGTGCTGCGTATTCAGACTTATCGCGGATCACGGGATCACAGATGCCTGCCCTCTGACGATGCCAGGCCAAAAAAGGCAGCGACTAGCACTAGCGGTGCTAGCCTTACTTTTAAACAGGCGCTTAGAGCAGGATGACAGCAATCACAATAGGTAGAATCAAAACAGGAATGGTCATAGAGTACGAATTGTCGTTTCTGTCGGTCTTTGGGGTGGGATGACTAGGACAGGTTGCCAGAGCTTGTTGCAGTTTGCCAGCAGCTGTACCAAGGAAAGCCGATTTTCTTAGATGGGTGTTGTGTAGCAGCAGTGGAGGCTTCGTGCATGCTTGAAAGCAGCTCATGTCGTGGACAGCTCCTTCAATCCAGCGATAGTAACTGGAAGCCTCCTCACAAAAGACTCAAAGACAAGTCTTTGTCCAGCTTCTGAGCCGTGCCTGCAGGATGTGGCAGGCCTTTCTGTGCGCTAGCTGTGTCAGCTGTCGGAGCTACCAGTGGCTGCACTGTTAATGACCATTTTCAAAAGCGCCACGTGCGTGGAATACTCAGCCCCGTACCCAGGCCTCTTCGCGAATGCGAGGGTCTGTCTTTCGGGTGTTTTCAGCAGGGCATGGCCCAAGTCACAGAAGTGTTCCTGCCAAGCAGTGCGCTGAGCGCAAGGTCTGGCCTGGTTGCTCAACACGCCAACAAAAAGTTATTGAGTGGATGTGTTGATTGAGCTCACAGCATCAGCGTAGTCTTCAGAGCAAACGGTCTTGTCATCGAACACGAGCCTGGGAAGATTCAGCAAACGAGAGACTATAGTAGTTTCCATTTTCTTTTCCATTGTCCCAATAGAATCCCTATATCTATATTATATATATATATCCATTACGCTATAGTAGTTTCCATTATCCCTATAGTATATAACCCCAATATTATACTCCAATATACCTGGACCACCCCTTAATGCAAAAAATGAGCATCGGAGGACTCCTCAGAAGAGGACGAAGAGCCTGAGCAGCCGAAGGCCGCCGGAGCAGGTTTCATGTAATAATATAGGGGTTATTTAGGGATTATATACGTAGGGGTTCTATTGGGGTAAACAATTATAGTAATAGTATAAATGGGGTATATATTGGGGTTAGATAGGGATAATGGAAAAGAAATCGGAAACTACTATTTAGGGTTGAGGGTGTATTTAAGCTTGAATCGAAGCAAGCAGATGCCTATGCTGAAGCCAGAGGGTCGCATTCTGCAACGAACCTGATCAGTGCCCTCAAATCATAATCTTCTGCAAGCTTCTAGGGTCTTGCTGTGAAGGATCTCCGAAAGAACCCAATCTAGAGGCTTAGCAGTCCTGAAGACCATTTGAGCTATTGGCTAAACTCCTAGTATCCCCCGTAGTATCCCATAGGGTTTAGGGTTTAGGGTTTACTCCCCCGTATAACCCCCTTTAAGGACTTTAGATAATAGTAAATTTGGTGCACAGGCGCCGCGGCGCCCAGCTGCCAAGGCTCCGATTGTCGTTGGCGGGCCGGCCCAGAGCCCAGTCTGGATGCTGGCACCAGGGTTTAGGGTTTTCAGGGTTTGGAGTTTTCAGGGTTTGGAGTTTTCAGGGTTTGGAGTTTTTAGGGTTTAGGGTTTTTAGGGTTTAGGGTTTTAGGGTTTAGGGTTTTGAGGGTTTAGGGCTTAAGGGTTTGGGGTGCATTGTTTAGGGTTGACCGGGTCCCTGCAGGAAGGATCTTTATTTCTGCGGTGGTAGATGAAAAGGCCCCTTCTTGATATTTGCCATGTACGGAACAGGCCTCGTGCCGGACCATTCTCGTGTGCTACAACTGACCATGATGAGGCAGCAATATTGTTGCGTCAACGTCATGTTCATACAATACTTCAGAAAGACCCAACTATCCCTTTATAATTGCCAAAGAGCCCTAAAATTATGCAGCTCGTGCCATCTTGAGGAATGCCATTATGGATGAGTGCTTTCAGAATCTGCCGGGCCGGTCGCCTTTCGGTTCCAGCTGTAAATTGCAAGAACTGGTAAGCGTTCTAGCAAGCACTCGATTAAAGATCAGTCTCGCTCTTACTGCATTCGTCTAGCTACCGCAACATCCCTTCCTTTGCCTCTGATGATTTGGTGTGTTGTTCTATGTTAATGTTATTGCCGAGGATACCAAAGCCCGTCCTGGTTACGCTCCAATACTGAGGAGCGAGTCTCGCAGAGCAAGCCCAAGAAGAACAAGAGCATGGAGCCCACAGTTTTGCTGATAAAGTCATTTTTCAGGAATTCGTGCTGTGAGAGTAATTAGTCGTTACCGATGACTGTAATGGGCCTATGGTGAGGTCCTGTCCAGACCCTACTGAAGGCCGGTGCTCGCTGAAGACCTAGCAAGTTAACGCTCTTTTTGAGAATGCAGCCAGATCATCCGCTCGAGCCCAACCTGTCTGATAGCGTCTGGCCCTCGATAAACAAAAGCTTGCTTGAAAGAAGCGCGAGTGTTTTCTCGCACTTAGGTTGGAGATTGAGGAGACGGGGTCAGACCTGCGCATACTGCGAGTCATCGTCTCAAGCTTGACAGGTCAACTTGTGCCTGCCTGCCGGGTAGGCAATTTTATCTTTTGCCTGCTTGTCCTTGCATTCGTTCTACGTCCGACTCAGAGCAATTGGTTCTGCTCCAGCTGAGGCTGTCCAAGCCATTCCGGAAGATGAGATCGAAATGTTCTTCAGGCAGTTTTCTGCTTCTTGAGTGGTTCTTTCACGACAAAATGACATGAAACTCAGCTCGTTCAGGACCTCAAAAGCAGCCTGCAAGATATAAATCCTGAACTGCAAAAAACTGCAAGACTCCTTCAACTTGGAATCCCCGCAAAAGCGCATACCCTGCTATTCCTTCCTGTACCTGTTTGTGAGGGACTGTGGCTTCAGGGAGGATATCGTCTCGCAGATTGCGGAGTTGCTGGAGGTGAGAAGCCCGCAGAAAATTCTGGGACTTCTCGGGGTTTGGTATGGCTTCTGCAGGTTTTGCACAGGAAGAATGCATCTAGATTTAAGAGGTCCCTGTTTTGGGGGATTCAGTGGATTATGCATGGGCCATGTGCAGGCTTAAGAGTTTGCGGTCTGACTACGGGTCCTTTCTTTGGGGTTATTGCAAGAAGGTCTATAGCACCAGGGGGTCGCCAAAAGTTTGGAGTTCAATCAGCAGAAGCAAGGGGACGTATGTTCTGCAATTTTGGCTTGTCACGTACCCACAGGAACAGCATGAGCCTTGAAGTGAGGACTTAGGATTTTGCACATTCTGCACCTTCACGAGGTGGTGAACAGACATAACCCATCCTACCGTCGATGTAAAAACAGGTAGAGGAGAATCCGTCCTTTGGCCGATAGTTGACAGATTCTGCTTAGGCTGTTGTCTACGGCATGTAGTCTGGTCAGAGTTGGGCTGTGCAGGGTGCCATCAAGGCTCATGTCTTGCGTATGCCCTCTCGAATGGGGTACTGTACTGTTGCTACAGTGCCCGTTTGCTCGTGGCAGGCCAGTCAGAGGGTGTACTGTATAAGAGAGTACTTTGCAGGCGCTGTTTATGTGCATGGCAAACAAGAACATCACAGGAATGTCTGTGATGTTCTTGTGCAACTGGCCTCCAACTCGACTCCTGGGTGTCCGTGCACGAGATGTTTTGTGTTTTCGGGGGTCATGGCTGCCAACACACCGGTTGGCGAATCTGCAAAGGGTGTGCGAATGTCACAGTTTTTTTTCACTGAGTCCATGGTGCAACTCGTCAGCGCCCTATCGTCAAACTCTAAGCCCTCTGAAGTCCTGGCAACCCCAAAACATCCAAAACCCTTGCAACTATACCGTACTCCAAGCCCTAAGCCCAATCCCTAAGTATTAAGCAAGCCTAGTTCCTACGAAAGATGAAGCCATAACAACGCCTTGCCACCAAAACTTTACTGCGAGCCCTTATCTCGGGTTGGCTCCTGTGTGACAAGGTCTTTGATTTGTCAAGGGTTCAAAAGATGTGATTACAGGGGAATGGCTTGGCTTAACTCAGATCGGGTCGTCAATCAGCGGCTACAAGAGTAGTTGGAAAGCCTTTAACAGCCGCGGTTCATATATGATTTCTGAGACGCCCTGCGAGATCAAGATAAGATAATAACAGCAGACACAGCAGCAGCAGCGATTTGTTCATGCAATCTAGTTTCTTGCATTGCCGGAGCTTTATAACCATTGTTCTTGTGAAGTGCTGCTTCACCTGGTGTCCAGGTAGGACGTCCGCAAATCGCAAAAGCCTTGGCTTCTGCACGTTTCCGCCCAGTCCTGTCCTTGCTGAACACTGTTTCCTGCCTCATTGTAAGGAAGAGTTGTCTTCCAGCATCCTCAGGAGAACATGGTGCCTGGTCGGGGCTTCAGCTTTGATCTTCAGATGCAGCTGATCTATTCTGATTGCCAGCTTAGAGCGTGAGGTTCTTCAAATGCTGACATGTTGTGCGGTGCCTCACCTAGCACTGCTCTTGATGCAGGTATGTGTCTCGCAAGGCATCATTTTCCTACCTAGGTGGGGGTGATCCTCGCCGCAGCGGTGCACCTGCCGTGTTTCCTTTCCACTGAAGACCAGAGGCTCTTGCTGTCAAACTTGCAGGGCTTCTTCGCTGTCTCCCTTGGCTACAGCGAAGGGAGCTGCCAATTCTCTGACTTCACGAATGGGACCCGATACCTGAAGGGATATGAGTTTGGGATGAGAAGCCCCCAAGCATGCAGCCCAGTGCTGTTCGCTCTCATCGGCTTCTTGCAGGACATGCCAGCAGGGCAATGTATGCCAACTGCAGGCCGGGATCCTTTTTTCTTCAGGGTTGTACAGTTGCTTGCCTCCAAGTAGCGTCCCTGCACTGCCAGATTGCCGCGTGGCACAGTGAAGGCATCGCATACTACAATGCGATGCGCACTTAGCATCGTGGAGCATCTGTTCACATTAGTTCGAGGCTATCCATGTGCAAGGATGGCATTATTGTCTTTTTGTCATCAAAGGTTTTCGCCTCCAGTTGCATCATCGGAGTCAGGGCCCGAAAGTGCTCTGCTGTCTTCTCGTGTTTGATTGGTCCTGTCTTTGCCGTGACAGGTCTGCTGGCCTCAAAGCTTTCGATACGAATGGCGCGTTCCGGTGTTGCAACTTTGCGCAGCAGGCTCTGCATGACTCCATGACCTGATGGTTTTTTGATCGGGCCCTGTTTGGAGGATGATTGGGGTTGTGTTGTGCGCCCTAGTCAGTCATGGGCACCAGAAAAAGATAGGGGCCAAGTGTAACTGAGTCTTAATAGCAATAATATGAACAGTAGTAGTAGTAGTAGTAGTAGTAGTAACGACAATAATAACCCTGCTCATGCTAAACATGATGCTGAAACCTTTCAACATCTTTCGACAATTTGACCAGGCAGCTCTCTGGAATTCCATCCCCAAGGACACAGACTGAGAGCACAAAGTTGATGGCTGACTGGGGTACCTCTAAAGGGGGTTATAGGGGTTATATAGATGTTATGTAGGGGCTATATATAGGGGCCTGCCATGACTTTGCTACTCATGCTTCTGGGATTATGATCATAACGGTCAGTGTTGCCACAGTCATTCTGTTTCATATTGCCGTTGCTATTTTGAAAACCTGCATGCTGCCAGTAGACTGGACTGTCATATTTTCAAATTATGTCGGACTCAGGATATCGGCCATCTCAGGATTGGTATGCCCAACGATAGTGCACAGAGGGAGCTGTCGAGTGTGTCAGATTCAGCATCGTGCTGTGCTTTTTTGTTGCGTATTGCTGGCAGAAGCGTTTTGAACAGCATTGATTTTTCAGGTCCTTCTAAATAGTTTTGAGTACACGCTTCCAGAGTCATCCAATTGATCGTGATCTCCAGGTTTACTCGAACCGTTTTGATGATGCACTGGCTTGCAGCGTCTTTACGCTTCACATTTAGTTGCCAGCTGCTCTTCAATGGAACCCTGCCTCAAACACCCCAAGCACTCTGCCACCGCTCCACTGCAGCGGGAAAGTCAGACTAGATCATTAGCAGTGCGTCCAAGGTGTTTGTATTTGGTTACGCAAAGGCCATACGCGCTGTTCTTCCAAAATATTTTGGCAGCGTCGTCAGGCAGTCTCTCCACTCTCTACTATTATTGAGATTCTTGTCGTTGTTCTGGTCTTCCCGTCTACGATGATCATGCTTATTGCTCCAGGATGGTTCCGAAGGAATGGGAGCACTTGGAGTTGGCTACGGGTCAGGCCTGGTTCTGGGTTAGCTACCAAAATTCCCAGTATGGATTCGTGCTTTTGGGGCAGATGCATGTACCAGTACCAGGCAAAGCTATAGATAGTGCGATGCCGGCACAACGCAAGAAGTTACCTAGCCTGCACATTACATGCTTGGCTCCGTAAAGAAGGGTTCGCCACCCACACTGAACACATGCCGGCCGCCCTTACCAGCCAGCGAACAGATTCTGCATCTGCTCTCGCGATTCGCCAGGGAGACATGAATGTTTCGAGCCAGGCACCCCGTGCTGCGACTTCTACAACGCTAGGACCAAGGCAAGCATTCGACACTACCTCTGATGATTGTTTTACATTGTCTGGAACATTAGCATGTATTTTTCAAGCGACACTCCCTCGCCTGATGAGTTTGGTTTCCTGACAGGTCTTTTGCGACAACTTCGGTACCATCCAGCGCGCTCCTGAAGAACGGCAGCATTCCACGTTCATCTGATAACTGTGCTGCCCGTGCCGGAGGCAGTTTTCCCACTGCCCGGCGGCGCCTTGGCTTGGCCCCCAGTCTCTTGCAATCAAGGATATGTGCGAAAGGAGGCAGTTGCAGTGATGCTCGGCGCACAGGGCCTGCCGCCTGAAGCTTGGGGTGGATGACAACGGAAACAGCGTGGTGGATGAACTCCGGGTTCAAGCCCCAGTGGTGCGAATCAACTGCATGCGAACTGCATACGTCTAAGCCCCTTGGATCAATCAGCGATAGTGTTCTGCTTGCCAGGTCTGGGAGGAGCCATTGTATCTGTTGTTGCTGGCTGTTGCTGGCGGTTTTCTTGTCCTGCCCTTGACTGTGTTCTCATAACTCGCAGAGCCAGATTGCCTTCTGCCGCCGAGGGATTGGCATTGATGATCGCTGGCTGCGGTATAGCTTGCAAACACTCTGAGCGGTAGGGGCCTGATGCCTTAGCCATCATCCAAGGTCGCCTGTACGCGTTGGGACGATTTACCAACGAGCCTTCAGCATGGATTTAAGCAAAGAGCTTGCTGAGGCTTCAGGCTTTCGGCCTGTTTTTCTGGCGATGCGGCAAGTATGTGCTGCACAAGGCCTGGCTATCAGGGGTGAGTTTGCAAAGGTTTTCTGGTCATGCAGCCAAGGTGGGCTGTGGTCGGCGCTGCAAGTGGTGCTGCGGGGCCATCTGCGGAAGGTGCAGGAGGCAAGCAGACATGAAATTGTCGGCAGGCTTGCTCAGCTCAGGTCAGCTCTGTGTTGTGGCAGGTACTTTCGAGTGGGGCCCACTAGAGAGGTGGGCCGTTTCGGTCAGCCCTGATGGCCCTTGCCACCGGAGGAACTGGATCACGGATCACTGCGCAACTTGCCCTGTCAGGAAAGAGTCAAAGAAAGACAAGAGGCTAGAGAGGAGCAGGCACCTGCTTTTATAGAGCTTTTCCTAGTCAACTTGAGACCATCATCGTAATGCCTGTACCGCTCTGGGCATGGAAGGGACCTGACCAAAGCAGGCATTTTCTGGATGTCCTGGTAGGGGCCCATTGTCATTCTCCCTGATTATCCTGACAAAGCCTGAGCGAGCGCCTTCACAATTCCGCAAACCCTCGCCATCCCCCCCACCTTGAACTGAGGATCCGTGTGCCCATTTTGCCAAACACGCGTGTTGCCATGAAGAGGCACGGATGAAGCAAGCTGCATTTGTGAACGCCGGGCGCTCATTTACTGATTGCTTTGAATTGATGGTCGGGTTGTGTGCTCATAGTAGTAGGACAGGCAGGATTGATTCCATTTGCCTTGCAGTGTTGCTCAGCTGAGAACTTGCGCCGGACGCAAACCTTGGGCTCTCCTGGCTTATTGAAACGAAGTGCCATGCTTCATGTGGATGTCGGTTCTTCGGCAGGGGAGTTGGACCTGACGCGAAGCTTGCACCTGAGATCGGAGAGCGATTTCAAAATGTGCGCGGTCTGGCTTAATGCGGTTGCTGAGACAGCTGGAAGAACTCCTTGGGTCGCTGGACCTCTGCGCTGACTTTTCACTTCAAATCATCTAGAGTGGCCTTTTGCAAGGCTGGCCAATTCCTTGCATTGACCTGTGGGTCAGGAGCATGATGTCAGAGACTGTGCCCAAAGTCGAGCTCAGACCTCAACCAAGCCCTGCAAGGGCTCGCCCGAGGCACGGCTGACATGTCTGTGCCATGTGTCTCCCATGAAGTTCTCCATGCTCATTGCTGGCTTTGAATACCAGGCTTTTCCACGAACCTTTGGAAAGTCAGTACTACTGTACTCATTACTACGTAGAAAGCTGAGCGAGGTGAAATGCACAGTGGATCCGTAGGAAGCTTTTGGCGACTGAATGGTGATTTGAAGGCGTAGCATGTTAGGACCACATTGCCAAATTTCCTTCATCAGAGGTTGCTGTTATTGGCAGGGTTCACCCCAAACCCTAAACCCTAAACCCTAAACCCGAAACCCTAAATGGGGAGATGGCTTGTAGATGCTGCCCTGTGACCTGCACGAACCTACAGCCAGAACCTGCAAGAACATACTTGCCTGCCAAGCTACCTCGAGGAAAGAAGGTTGACCTGCAGAGTTCAGTCATTCCCCACCAAGGTTTGTGGCAACAGTTCCCTGGGTTGTTGTTCAGGAACTCAATCTAAGTCACTTCATTGGGAAACCATATTAGTTACTATATTTACCCATTATGGTAAGTTAATTTAAGTTCCCTCACAGCAACCCAGTTTCATGTGCATCTGGTGTGGGATCAAAGCTCAAGGCTTGGGACCAGCTCTCAGAGAGACTTAAGGCTCAGTCGCTACCCGGTACCGTGTAAAGGTATGGCGGAGATCCGTTGATTCAATCAGTAGCGAGGAATATGTTTCAGAATGTTTCAAATGAACTACCTAGTCCAGCCAGCTAGCAGCTAGCGGTGGTGGCGGTTACCTAGTACCTGCAGAGTCAGCTACGAGTACTACAAGTACAACCTCAGTTTGCCTAGCTTGCTAGTTTTCCATCAAACCTACGCCGGCCATTGTAGGTAGCCAGCATCGTCCCGGCTGGGCAGAGACACCCGCAGAATAATGTAATCTAAGCAACGCTGTGTAAATGCGCTTGCTGCATAAACGGCTCCCTATTGCTATTACTATTACTGTTACTATTACTATTACTGTTACTATTGCTCGTACTGTTACTATTACTATTACTATTATGTCGGACTTGGATCTGCAGACAGCAGGTGCTTTAGCTTACCGGCAGGCCCAAGCGCAAGGTCAAGAAGACCCGCGTGGAGCGCCTGAAGCCGCAGGAGGCCTGTTGGATTCAACTCAAGCACTCAAAAGAGGCAACTGCCCCAAGCCCACATGCAGAATCGCCGTAAGTACAAGCATTTCTTGAACAGGTTGAGGAGGATGAAGCAGGTCAGGACCTCAGAATCGAGTGATCGCGGGGGCATTGCATTGAATTTTGAGTCAGTGGGTCGATGTGTGTCGATGGTGCTGGGATAGTAATAGCAATATCATATTTCTACGTACGATAGCTACTTTTGTTACTCTTGCAGTCCTTACTTTAATTTTTCATACAAGTACTTCCATTCGCACTATTAATAGTGCTACTTGTGTTGTCGTCATTATGTCTACTAGCTGTGTGGAACTTGACCGACTGATTGGCACACGCCGCTGGGCCGATGGACAGGTGGCTTGCGTACAAGCAGCAGCAATGCCGGGGACTGCCTCATCGATCTTGAAGTGAGCTATAGTCTAAGTTCCTTAAAGGGGGTTATATAGGGGATTATATAGGGGAGTATTGTAAGGCTTATTAAGCGGGAGACTCGGAGTTTGGACTATAGCTCAGTGGTAGTTTCCATACATACAAGGGCGACCACATTGGGGTTTAGGGTGTGGGGTTTTAGGACTACAGGGTTTAGGGAAAATCGGAAATCAAATGGAGAATGAAGGGGAAGCTGCTATAAAGAGGGATTATGAAATTACATAGTTTCCATAAATCGGGGGCCAAAATATGTAGACCCCAAGATATCCCGATCCTTACAGGGACCTCCAAAAATGGGAGCCCTGCATTGCTAAAAGCCCAAGTATCCACCAGGATATGCGATTGGGTTCATGAAATATTTCAGGAGGACACCAGCGAGTCCGAGAACTCCAAGGTTCAAGTGTTGGACAAAGTTAAGGATTTAGGGTTTAGGCTTAGGGTGTAGGATTTAGGGTTTAGGATTAAAGGTTTAGGGTTAGTGTCTGGGGTTAGCAATTTCTTGGTGGGTCATTGCTGCAGTTGCCAGGCATCGGAGGATGATGCAGATCAGATCAGACCCTGGAGTATCGAAGATGTTGGGGACCTCGAGGAGTTCGGAGCTTCCTGGTACTGCTGGAATCTGCACTGCTGAATTCCAGCAATTTTGTACTTTGTTTCCAAGAGATACGTGCGCAGACTATCGTGGGCTCCAGCCAGAAGAGTTGCAATAGCATGACTATGCACACAGAGGTAGCGGATGCAACATTATCCACCGTTGCTTTTTTTCATGGCAGGTGCTTGACACAGCTAGCTAGATATACAAGCATTGGCCAGCTGACGATCTAGATTCATGCTTGAGCCATCACGCCATTTGGAAACTTCGAGCTCTAGAACGCTCCTCCCGCGGCTAGAGGACAGGAACTGCAACGGCAGCAACGAAAGCCGGTTATCGTTGACGTAGCTAGAACCATGCTACAAGGGGAAGCATGAGGGGGAGGAGGGGCTAAGTAGCAAGCAGCACCCGTAGCGGTGCTTATGCTGGTGGTGGTGGTGGTGGTGGTGGTGGTGGTGGTGGTGGTGGTGGTGTGTTGGTGTTGCTGGTGGTGCTGGTCGTCGTAGTGGTGGCCGTGGCGGCGGTGTGGGTGTTTGTTGTGTTGCTGCAGAGCTTAAGCTGTAAGGCCTTGTTGTATAGATTTGGGTGCACTGCCTCCAGCGGTCCTGTGTCTTTCACAAGCAATGTCGGAGTTAGACCTGCAAGGATGCTCGAGCGCTGTTTGCGCCCTTCATGCCCTGTGATGACGTTCAGCTTCGCAAGATTTATCTACGCCTAGCCCTGAAGTACCATCCGGACAAGTGGCCGAAGGCCTGCCATTGTTGGGAAGTTAGCAGACCCTGGGTTCGGGCAGTCATGACATGATGCCTTGGCACACTGTGCCAAGGCAGTGGGGCTGAAAATCTGCCAGGCACAGTGCGACGAAGCCACAGCGCTGTTTCAGGCAATCGCTGCGGCAGCTCACCGCGATTGGGGTAATATTAGGGTATGTATTGGGGTTATATAGGGAAAATGGAAAATAAAATGGAAACTACTATTATGGTTTAGGATTTAGGATAGACGCAATGCAGTTACAGTTACATGCGTTTATGTGGTCTTACCTCCGAGGTCTACGAGGATTTGCTGAAGCCGTTTCTGGGTTGCTGTTGAGGAACTTAGATTAAGTGACCATAGCAAGGAACCCTAGTATTCACTACATACCCAGATTATGGTAACTTACTTTAAGTTCCTTAGCAGCAACCTAGGTTTGGCGGGAAATTTCCCAAGCGGATAAAGACGGCCGTAGCTGCGGCTGCTGAGCTTGGAGACACCCAGGCCTGGCGTCTCAAACCCCAACAGGCCTTAAAGCCCTGAGCAAGGGCTGGTTTGAACATGATTTTTAATGTTCATTGTCCTTGGTCCCTATATAACCCTTACAGAGCCATACTAGCTCAGCTTTTGTCCATGGACGTTTAGGAGCCTCTTCGATGATCTTCTTGTCATTCTTAGGAGCTGGAGCGCTTGCTGCGAGAGTTACCGTCCAGAGCGAACGAGGCAGGCGAGCTTCGGCATTTAGGAATCTGCAAATGGCCTGTTGTTGGAGCCTTTGAGGAAGACTATGTCGGGGTCTCGCCCCTAATGTTTGCGGCCAAAGGCGGCTGCATCGAAGCTGCGGAACTACTACTCAGCATCTCGCCGAACTGTGCTTTGCAGCTTCGGGTGCTCGCGGTGTTGTTCTATTGCCTGTAGTAGTGGCGTCAGTGTAGCAGTCAGTGTCACTGCCTTGTTTGGAATCAACAGCGAGTGGCTTGGGCGCTGTGGTCACAACAGTCAGGTTACAAAGCGGATGTGAACTTCGAGACCCCATTCGGCTGGTCAGTGCTTGTTTATGCAGCGCTTTCAAACCAGGCCTGAAACCCCATCCGGGGCAGCCAGCTGATTTGAAGCCAATACATATATATGCTACCATATATATATATAACATAAAAATTTTATATAATGTGAATAGTACATATCAGTAATATATATATATATACACATAGAATCACTTGCTGCGTGCCAGGGTCCGATGGTCGAGTGGCTTGTGGCCAAAGGTGCCCACGTCACACCGCATGAGCTGGAACTGGCGGCTTTTGGCGGTTATGAAAAGCCTGAAGCCCGGCAATGTCCTGAGGGAAGCACTGAGAACAGCCCTGCCGTTTCCCAAGGGGTCTTGCTCCGCTTTTGCAGCTGTACCGCGGAAAGATCGCAGAGGTATGTACGGAGGCGCCGCTGGTTGGCAGAATTCCTGTGCGGTTTTCTGTGCTGTTCAGAAAGGTCTCAAGGCACTCCTTGCTGCATCTTGTGTGCCTCGGCATGCTGAATTTGCCGTGCCTTGGCTTGCATTCGGACGCAAGAGGAACTCCAAGCCGCAGAGGCAGCCAGCTCTCATGCACTGGAGCTAAGGAAGGTCAACCCCCAGAGATATTTGATCTGTGTCGATATGCTCGTGGGCAGCGGCGCGGTCTTGGAATTTCAAGTTGCTGCCTAAGTCGCGAAACTGAGTGCTCTCTTTCAAGAACACTTCCTCATGCGCTCTTCCTCGTCATCCAGTAAGGACAAGCGTGGGCGGTCGCCTCTGCAGCTCGTTGCCGGCCATCCCAACTGGGCAGAGCATGGCTTCGAAAACTCTGCGCCGCATCTCGAGCTCGTGGAGAGGCTCTGTGCCGCCAAGGCCAATCCCGAGCGCTCCGACCATCAAGGCACAGACCTCCTTTCTTGAGACTTGGGTTCGATTTGTTGTTCCTTGCTCTGGCAGTTGCTTGTGGTGTCAGGCAACAGAGCCTTGTCTCTGGCGCGAATGCGGGGGCTTCATCGAGTGGAAGAGCTTCTGCTCAAGTTCGGATCTGGGGAGGCAGCCAAGCTCTGATCAAAGCAGGGCCAGTTAATGTACCGTGAGGCTTTGCCCCACATCATCGCCAATCACAAGAGCTTGCAGCCTTGTGACGAGCGGTGTGCCTTTCCGCAGGGCTCAGACTTGCGCCAAATTTTCAGCCATGGATTCCCTGACCGAC
Source organism: Symbiodinium pilosum (assembly GCA_905231905.1). Lineage (NCBI taxonomy): Eukaryota > Dinophyceae > Suessiales > Symbiodiniaceae > Symbiodinium > Symbiodinium pilosum. The sequence goes on along the minus strand of CAJNIZ010044149.1, from coordinate 142,045 downwards.
ACAGCGGGCATAGCCAGAAAGAGATCGGATATTGCCTGCCATCCCCATCCGTCCCCGTTCCTTCGTTCCTCTTGTGAATCCAGGAGGCGACTCCTGCGGCGCCCAGCTCGCGACCAGCTATACTCTGAGCTTCAGACGAAGTGTGGGTGTACCAGCTCTGGACTCTGATACACTCTCCTTGTTGCCTTCCAAGGCGACGATGAACCTCCAGAGCATGCTGAGGCCTATCATGACGCCCATGCAGCAAAAGAGGCCATGGCACGGTAGTGTTTTGCAAGCGTCTTGGCTGGACTTCGTTTGGTCTGAGGCGTCCAAAGATCATGTCCCAAAAGTTTGGGCTGCAGGACTACATTTACATTTGTGGGCTACCTTCATGCACTGATGATCGTTCATCTGTGGTTAGTGTGCCTGGGACTTCCTGGGAAGGGAAAAAGAGGCTGCTCTGTGCCAGGACCCATTCGGGTCAACCACCTCCAGCTTTGCTTCGGGCTACGTTGCAGGCTATGACACGAGGTCCTCATTTGGTGACTCAGCAGCATGCGTGTCGTGAGCTCTGTACTCGAAGTTGCTGAAAACCTCGCTCCACTTGATTGCAGATGCCAGCACGACACACCTGTAGGTACAGCTTCCAAGTCTTCTACAGTGGGCGCAAGCATTGGTCTGGGCCTCATATTTGTGTATTCCGTGCCTACAATTGTAAAGAACACGCTCACGATGTGACATGCATATGCGAGCTAGTGGTGTCGCTCGCCTTCCGATTGGCAGGTACTGATGGCATGGCCCAGACCTTCTCTGAGGGTTTCGGCATGCATCGTGCAGGACCACCTCGTGTGTTTGGTGCTTGCTGGCTCTCGGCTCTGGAATTAGAAGTGCTTGTGGCAGGACGGCACCACCGGCCAACTGGCGAAAGAAGGCAAAGGAAGCGACGTGCCAAGGACCTGACCAATTCGATCAGCTTGCCGGTAGTTTCTTTTCGCGGGCGAGGATAGACCGGGCCGAGTCCCTGGAGGCGCCTCAGAGAGCAAACGCACCAGGTAGCTGAGAGCTGTAACAGGGCGAGCGGCTACAGCAAGTCAGGAACACTCATGCCTCAGCATTTATTTTTCAGCTGGTGCCCGTGGCAGGCAATTCACGGTTAACCTTGTCCATCCAGAATCAGAGGATTTCTAGAGGAGACGGCTCCCTGACCGCGCTTTCTGACCTAGGCACAAAGACACGCACGGCCTGGGCAATTGATGAGCAGTGCCCGGGCATACAACCGCTTTCTTTGAATGAACGTCAGTATTCGCATGGAGTTGGGGTTGCAAGCGTCACAGATGAATCTCGCTGCCCTTGGTTGGGCCAGTGTTGGTTCTCTTGCACAAGGCATACAGGAACGCATTTTCCAAGCAAACCATCTGAGGCAGCCAACTGGACCGTTCAGACGGAGGTACTCGGAGCAGTGACATGTCCACTGCTCTCCCCACCTTCAAGAGCAGATATAGTCATGCTCCTGGATCTTTCCACAAGTTTTTATGTGGATGTGGCACAGAAGGTGAGGAAGGCGCCGCAGTTTCACCGTCGTCGAAGAAGCGCATCTGCAGTCTCAGACGAGAGTGCGGTGCTGCTGCAGGCAGTCCATTGCCAAACGGCAGGATGGTCATTGGTAAATGACTCTGTGGGTGATCCTGCTTGGAGGTTCCATCTGTACAGACACTCGTCTACTCTGCCAAGAGTTTCTCCCGAGAATGCTTGGCATCTTTCGTGACGCAACCTCTAAGTTGGAAGCCTGGGTAGCTCGATCATTGTATCTGCCAGACATGGTTTCCCAGCAAGATCGCGTTAACGAAAAAGGTTGAAATCTTTGAGCCTGCGGGTAGCGCAAGACTGCATTGCGCCGCTGGTGCGATCAAGGCGTTATGTTTCCTTGCCTTGCCGCAGCTTTCCGAGCAGTCTCAAACTGTGAACGTCGAGGCTGGCATCTAACCACAGCACGCTTCCAATGGATTCTGTTAGGGTGTAGATCCGCTGCTTGGTTGCTAGCAATCTGTTGCCATGCGACCGACGAGCCTCAGGGCCGCTGCCATTCGATGGGCCACTTTGGCATGACTTGCTGTCAAGCTGTTCCTCTGCTGAGAGACGGCAAGAGCATGCATTTCGCTCGCCAGGTGGAGACAAAGGCTGCTGAGCTGCACGGCGTTTCCGTGCTTGGCTCCTCTCCTGCTTTGGTGGCCAACTCGGACCTGGCATGCTCTGCTAGATATTTGTCAACATACGTGTCGCGGACCTTCGGCTTTGAGGAAGAGAGACTTACATGTGCATGTCTGCTCCCGCGTGCTGTTGTCCCTATGCATGACACTACCTGCTCTGGCAGCGGGAGAGATTTAAAACGATATCGATTTAAGGTGGATCCGTTGATCTCATTCTGCCACATCTGACAGATGGCATGTTGAATGCTTGCCCAGGTCTGGGCGCACGGCCTGGGAGGCAGCTGCGAGGCTGACAACGCCCGTGGCCTGCAGCATATCTTGAACCCTGCCAAGCTTGGCAATCGAACAGTTCTCCGCCTGGACTTGCGCGGCCATGGGCGTTCAGCGGACGCGCACGACCCTGCAAGGGGCTTTGAGCAGTACACTTGGCCGGAGCTGGCCAAGGATCTGAGGCGAGCTGCAGCAGAGTCCGTCTCTCGGTGCTTCTACGGCGGCGAGGGCTTGGGAGCGGCCGTGGCTTTGCACGCAGCAGTTGCCGCCACAGCCACGGGCTCCGTGGACGCCCCGCCGGGCCTGGTGCTGATGCGGCCACCAAAGGCTCTGTCGCAGGTTGCTCGGGGCGAGGTAGATACCGCATGGCAGGAAAATCTACGACGCTTCGCTTCGCTGCTAGAGAGTCAAGGCTTTGAGGCCCTGGAGGGGCAGGAGAGGGAGGATGCGCAGCCTCTGCTTAATGGCGCTTCAGCGCTTTTCGTGGAGCCAGCTGGGGACGGGCAGCAGCCTCAGAAGTGTTTGATGTGGCTTTGTAGTTTTGAGGGCTGGGGTGTGTGTGCGCAGGTTAAGGATAAGGATTGCGATATAGAGCTACAGCGAAGCTAGATCATGTAGAAGACAGAGCAGATGTTCCTGGATATTGCTGGAAATCTGATTCAGTGGGTCAAGAATGCGTGTGAACCTGTGTGCCAGGGCAGTATCAGGTCGGCTACCTTGGGCTCCTTTGATCCGTATTTCATAAGAGGCATGCATGTCCTCTTGTAAAGCATATGCTCCAAAAAACAGGGGACAGAACGCAGCCTTGCCTGCGCTATGATAATGCAGAGCCAGAAGAGTTGCGGTTACATCAAGGGAGTATATCCAGCAGCAGGAAGAGCTACCAGCATGTAGCGCGAAAGACAACGTTCATCATCCATCTAAATACACATCTGGAGGTATCATAGGTATCCAAGACGGACGTTTGGTATGTTGGATTGTTTCCATTTGCCCGCGGAAAGTGTCCTGTTGCATTGCAAGGAAAACCCTTGGCAGGAGACATGGAAATGCAAACCAGCCCTCAGGCCAACTACCATGAAGCGTTCCGCAGTTGGGATTTTTCTTCCATTTGGCCTCGGCAACTCCTTTCACACAGTTGGCTAGGTCACTGGACTCTGTACGAAGCTCACTTTGTTCGATGCGACGTACCATGGGACAGGCCTGGGAGGGACAGAATGTTTCTGTGTGTCATGGCTAGCAATACTAAGATCCAGAGTTGCAAAGCCATTATCCCCATAGTACTCTTACATCACCTTTATTCCTTAACAGGAACCAAAGAGTCTTCCGGCACACCAGTCCCTAATCAGGACAGATTGGCAGCTGCCGTGCGAGGACACGTGGAGTCTCAGCAGCCTGATCTGCAACTGATTGGCCGCCTCAAGGAGACATGGAGTCTGCCAGGTGACGGGCTTCTAAATCACAATTTTGAACACGTTTTTGCGTCATTGCAGCCTGTTGCGGTTCCTTTAGCGCGGGACCTCTTGAGTGTCGCTGGTCATATGAAGCACCAATGCAAGTGCCGGAGGAGAATTTGGCCAAAGCCTCTTCAACCATGGCCGCTGATGCATATGGAGTACCGCAACTTGACTGCACCTTCGTATTAGGTTGTACCACCTACAATTCCGCTTAAGCAGGCTGACCCCTGGCTGTCCGGTACTCCTCCTGGCCGTGGCCGGAGATGCGGAACATCCAGTCCAGGAGCTGCTTGAGTAAGTGCATGTCCGCATACCTGGTTCTCCGTGGTAATCATTCTTCGTCAACGATGCCAGGCAGCGGAGGAACTTGCAAAGGCCCTGCCAGATGCCGATTTGGAGGCAGCCTCCGGGCAGCAGGAGCTCTTGAAGCATTGCAGCATGACTTGCCGTGAGGTCGCTACTGACCTTGCGTGTCTCTGCTGCAATGTCGACCAGGCAAAGCCACAAGGTCTCTTCAGGAAGCCAAATCAAGAGAACACCTGCAGCGTGACCGACCTACCCTTCAACTGGGAAAACTTGTCTGAGGAACAAGTCCAGACGAGTGGGCAAGAACATTTTCCCAATTGTCTGGCCAAGGCAAGCACGAGCCGCATGGGCCGAGCGCATCAATGGTTTCCTTCGTAAGGCCAGGTGCCCAGCTCAGTTTTCAAGAAATTCGTCTGACCATCCTTTCATGCCAGGCGTAACAGCAGCAGTAGTAGTAATGGTGATGGTGGTGATGGTGGTGGTGGTGGTGGTGGTGGTGCTGCTGCTGCTGCTGCTGGTGGTGGTGGTGGTGGTGGTGGTGGTGGTCGTAGTGGTAGTAGTGGTAGTGGTAGTGGTAGTGTAGTAGCAGTCGTAGCCGTGATAGACAGCAGCAGTAGCAGGATGTAGAGGATGTATTGGGCTTTGCGTGGTACCGATGGACTGAGGCATGGATGAAGGAGTTCTTGACAAAGCGCATCATGCCTCAGTGAAAAGACTCTGAGGCGCATATTCAATAGTGACCATTCACGGCCTGTTGCTGACAGTACATGGTACATGCGTAGTAGCAGCTAGTGCTCGTACATATCAATACCAGCAGTAGCAATTGCAATCGAATAGAGAAGTCAGCGTGTTGGGCTGCTTGGCTCAAGACATCTATCTGTCACAGCCAAAAGTGTTCGCCAGTAGCCGTAGAAGCCAAACAACCGCCAAACGCCGCGCGGCGGATGGGAGTCACTCGGGTCGTCCTGAGGCTCGCCTTGGCTGGTGTGACTCGGATCAATTATTTTGGACGAAGTTGGGCTAACTGTTGTTCTTGATGTAACAGGGCCCCTAAGCAACACCCCTCCAACCCCCATACTGTAGGGACAAATGATGGAATGAAGGGGGTTTTTGAGTCTTGATTCACCCCGAGAGTTGGGTCCTGACAACAGCTCCGAAACTACGAAGCCTGGCAGAGTTGTGTAAGAGTAAGGGTGCGAGGAAGCAGGAATTGGAGGAAGAACACCAAGATTTAGAGTCAGAGTGGGAGTGTATACGAAGTAAGTATGTAGAACAACTTCTACGATGTTTTCCATACTACCATAAACATGAAGAGAGATCCGCTCACGTAAGGACCACAAGGGGTTGCTCAGGAAGCAATGCTAGAGCCTTTAGTTTCTTAATTGACTTTGGTAAGCGAATCAGGCTTCAGAGCCAGCTCTTCCTTCTTTCCTTGCAAGAGCAGCCAAGTAATTGAGTCTCTCTAAACCTTGAGACTCTTCCTTTTGGATCCCAAATCTGGCCCGAACGGGTTTTGAAAAATGTCGAGGGGTCTGCCAATCACTAGCTCAGATAAGGGTTTCTTGGTTGGATCATTTCTTGAAATTACAGTCCTTTCACATGCACAGCCATGCCATGTATGGTTTCCCGAAAATCCTGACTTTGGGTTTTGCCAGATGCCGCACGCGACACCGTGTCTAATGCGCGTGACTGGGAAAAGATGTTTGGCTCTGGATTGTTAGGTGCAGTATATGCCAAAACTACGACGAAGGCCTATCACAAGCGACAACATGAGCACCTAAGCAGGACCATCCTTTCGGACCTGCCCACTTTGTGCAAAGCTGAGGCAACATTGCTTCTCTCCAGAAGTGATGAGTCGATCGATGCTGCTGGGCGAAAGAAAACATGTTTGCAAAGTTCGGTCACGTGGTCTCTAAATTTGAAGAAGCTGAGTTGAGGTTCTGACCCTGAAGCTTCTGGAGCGACATGAGGTGCGCCAGTGTTCTGTATTTGGTGCTGCTTGTCAGAACTTCAGTCCATTTGAAATTCGCCCACAGGTAGAAGTTTGGCCTCACTGGGGCAGCCAGCCAAACGCTACTGATGCAGCAGCGCTGCTGCTACAGCAAGAAGCTGCCGGCTGCAGTGACAAGACCCTTCTCAGAGTGCAAGCAAGTCTCTCACGTTTTCATCTTGGATGCCAAGCCAGAACAGATTGCTGTCTTGCCTGGCCATCCTCATGTTTAACTTACAGAGATCGCAGGAACTGGCAATGCTACGGCTGGGCGCGCCTGGGCTACTGCCACCTGGTGCAATAGAATGCTCGCCAGATGAGCTGGCTCGTTGTGTTTTGCCAAGGTTCCAGCAACAGGGGCTACATGAGAAGGCAGTGTAGACGCAGCTGCAACCTCTGCGCTCCTGGCCGCCCAGGTGAGGGCAGGCGTGCTCAGATTCAGTTGCAAAACATGCACGAGCTGAGTGGTGCTGTGCATCTAACACTGGTGCTTAAGCCCTGTTGGACAGGCAAGAGTGCCGCGGCCTCAACCAGCCATGCTGGATCAACGCGCAGTGCTGCTCTGCAAGATGTGCCGTGAGACTTGGATAGATGGCTTTGGCGCATTCTGGCGTGAGTTGTGTTTGATGCAGCAGTTGGGCAGGGAAGTAGACGAGACCTGTTTCTCTTCTTCAGGCTCACTTGTCTTGTAAGCCCAGGAACACGTATCACTGCCGGCCAGTCGGTCGATGATCTTTGGCCAAGTTTCACCCAAATCACACCTGGGGCAGTCCTCTCCAGCATTGCAACTGGAAGACTGCTCTCAGTACCTTGCTATGTCCAGTTCTGATACAGGATGTCAAGGGACCTGCAATCACCCCTGCTGCAATCAAAAACATGAAGCATGGGCTCGATGTAGCAAGAAGCCTCCGTGCGCCGATCATAGCTTTACATTCTTGACCGAAATGCATGAAAGTAGAGGTTGAGCGATGCTGCGCGCTGGTTGGGTAACATGAAGAAAGCAAGTTTGATGCTTCCGCGTGAAAGTCAGCGTGGTAAATCAGTATAGCAGGTATTCGTGTTTTCACTGACAGATCGAGCTATTTTTGCTTCAGATTTGGAAACAGTGCTTAAGGCAAACTCTCATGTTAATGAACAAGGGGGTTGTTGACCTGCCTCTCTGGCATCCGCGATGTATATCTTGTGTCGTGGCATGTTCTTGGACCCACGTTACAGGGATTGAGGTAATTCTGAGGATATATGCAGACTGCAGCAGTAGGTCACAAAATTCATAGGTTTGCCGCCACGCTGACCTCCCGTGGAAGCTGCATGTGGTGTTGATGTAGTCAGCATTAAGATCGTTCATGTGCAACAGGGCGGCACGACTGTCAGCAGCAAGAGCTGAGGGAGGGCAGCATCCCGAACATGTAACAGCCCCTGCAATCCTGGACGGCGCCATGCCGTTAGTCGAGGAGGGGGCGAGCTATCCACGCGAGATCAGCCCTCCTTTTGGACTTCCAGCTGGTTGGAAAGCTGTAGAGCGCGCCTACGGCGCACCAGGGCAGCAGTGGTAGGTCAAAGCGCATGTCCCCACCTGCATCACTATTTTATGTGTGCTAAGGCGAGCAGTAAAAGCAGCGGCCAGACCTACATCCGCTTTAACAGTCCAGATGGCAAGCACAAACACGTCGGTTCAGTGCCAAAAGCTGTCGAGTTGGAAGCTATCGACAAAGGCCAGGATACACAAAAAGCGCTGGCTGCCTACAAAGATGCACTGCAGGAGGTTCAGAGAAAGGAGAAGGAAGAGCGGGAAAAGATAACAGGCATGGGCCCAGAAAGAGAGCAGGCAGTGGAAAAATTCCGATCGAAGTATGGAAAGCTGGAAGCGACAGCTCTTGTGAAGATGAAGGGCTGGACACACAAGGCTAGCTTCCTAGAAGTATCGGAGCAGACGCATGTCATCTACATCAGTCCTGAAGGAAGGAGCTTTGGCACCATAAAGCAGGTCGAGGCAATGCTTGGCTTTCGACTCATGGCTGGCGAGGACCTGGGCAGCTTGGTGCAAGATGCTCGACAAGCAGCTACGGATGAGTGGGGAGATATGTCTGACAAAGTTAACCCCTTGAGGCGCACCTCAGACGGAACGACTCTGAAGGAAGCAGTTGACTCTGGAGAGTTTACCGCACATGAGCTCAAGAACACGCATGTCCACAAGGTGTCAGGAAAGGAAGCCGAGACCCAGAAGCGAAGGGTGCAGGAGGAAGACTATGAGCCCGCCGAGTACCTTTTGGGGGAAGTGCCAAAGCCTCTTTTAGATGATGAGGGCAAGTTAAGCACTGAATTCTCCAAGGCAAAGCTGCTGAATGCAGCCCCACTTGCTGCGGACTGCTGTAAGATGTACAAGGACATGAAGCGCCGAAAATTCAAGAAGCTCCACCTGGTGGTTGTATCCAGCCGCAAGCCAATAGATCACCCCCTGTCCAAAGCGCTGTCTGGGGTGTATTATGCGGACTCGAAGCGTATTGATGCTTTTGGTGGAAAGACCTTTTACACGAAGGTGGCCTTCTCAAAGTCAAGATTGATTGTGTGTGGCCTCTACCTTTTCTGGAGCAAAACCAAACAAGCATGGCAAGTGTCCAAAGAGCTTGATGACAACAATGCGGGGTTCCTTGTGCATAAGGGGGACCTCAAACTGGGTCCGCGAGCCTCGCCGAAGGCACGTACGCTAACCAGGCAGTGCATCGATCGACTCCGAGAGGCGCGGAAACGTAAGAGACCGCATCCTGACAGGGAATGAGGCCGGCGGGTTCTTGATTGCTTCCGCTTGCTGACCGAGGCTGCTTAGAGCCAACTCGCCGGGGAACGGTCAAAATGCAGTGTGCTTATCCAAAAGAAATAGAAGATGAGATATGAGAGCCGAGATTTTGGAAATTCCAGAATTACATCAGATATAATGGGCAGAGATCCAACATAGACCGTGGGCAATAATCTTTCAAAATTGAATTTTATTTAAATGAATTAATCGAATATATATATATTCTTTTTTTTATCTTTCGATATTTTTCTGAAAATATTCTAGAAATATATCTATAGATTATTTATGATTTCATATCTTTATTCTTTTATTTTCTTGACGTATATTTAATTTAGATTTAAAATCGTTGATTCTTAATTTCTTAATTGAATGAATTCTCTTTGAATCTAATTAGATACGATATGAAAATCTTGAAATTTTGGAATTCTGAATTTAAATATTATTTGATTTTTTGAATAGAAATTTCTTCTGGATATTCAAAATCGATTAAATATGAGGATTATTGATTCTAATTTCTTGATTCTAGGATGATTAAAATTTTTAGATATTTCTTTCCTACATATATTTTAGATGAATATTGATTAGAATTAGGATCTGCGATTTTCGGAAATCGCCTTCTCGTCGAGATATTTCTAAAATGTGGGAGTTGCGGATTTTTATTGGATATTGAAAATTGCGTACTTTATGAGGAAAAATAATTTTTATGAAAAGATTGATTGAATTTCTTCGTATTTAGAATCTTATTCTCATTCGAGATATCTTCAAATTAATATTTTGATATTTGGGATGGATATATTTAAAAAACTAGATTATTTAAAAAAAAATATTGGGAGAATCGAATTAAATGAGACGAATCCTTGCTCTTCGAAATTCGTACGAATATGAAGGTGATTAGATATCTTGGAAAGCTTGAATAACGAGATTTCTTCTTTTTCAAAATTCTCGTTTAAGATATCGTCTAAAAATTATATTTTTTGGCGGTCTTTATAAATAATAAGATTATATAAATGCGCGAGATAAAACAAATGAACCTCTGATTTTCTTCGTATCTTCAAAGCTGGTGATCTCGCTCGAGATATCTTCGAAATTTCGTTTCTTTATTTTCTCAAGAAAGAAGATTGATAGGGAGATCTTTTGATATAGATTTGAGAGGATTCGTCGGATTCGTAATTCAAATTTTGAATATATTCTATCTAAAATTGATCCGCTTAAGATCGTTCTCTTTTGACGAAAATCGCGCTCCTGCGCGGACCGGAAAATTATGATGACTCATCTTCAAAAATCGTGCTTCAAATCTATTATCTCATCAAAGAGAATTTCTTGGGAAGATATTTTGATATAGATTTGAGATAGGATTCGTCGGATTCGTAACTCGAATTATGATCATTATCATCAATGATTTCTATCCCAATTCTATGCTAAATTGATCCGCTCAAGATCGTTCTCTTTTGACGAAAATCGCGTTCCTATGCAGATCGGAAAATTATGATGATTTATCTTCAAAAATCTCATTCCCGCACGAGAATTCCTCAAATTTTCGTCGATCTATCTTCTCAAGAGAGAATTTCTTCAGGAGATATCTTACTACATATTTGAAATAGGATTCGTCGGATTCGTCGTTCAAATTTCGATCATTACAAGGAACGATTTCTATCCCAATTCTATTCAAATTTGATCTATTCGAGATCGTCCGTTTTTGATGAGAATTGCGCTCCCGTGCGGAGAATCTTGAAAATTTTGAAGAAAATAAATCGCGCTCCCGTGCGGAATATCCTGATAATTTTGAGGAAAATGATATTCCCGTGCGGAGAGTCTTGAAGATTTTGAAGAGAATTATACTCCCGTGCGGAGCTTCCTGAAAATTTTGAAAATAATCGCGTTCCCATACGGAGTATCCAGAATTTTTTGAAGAACATCGCACTCCCGTACGGAATATCCTGAAAAATTTTGAGAAAAATCGCGCTTTCGTACGAAATATCCTGAAAATTTTGAGAAAAATCGCGCTCCAATACGGAATATCCTGAAATTGTTGAGAAGAATCGCGCTCCCATGCGGAATATATTCAAAATTTGGAGAAAAATCGCGCTTCAATGCGGAGCGTCCTGAAAATTTTTGATGAATATCGCGCTCCCGTGCGAAATATCCTGAAAATTTTGAAAAAAATCGCTCTCGTGCGGAATATCCTTAATATTTTCATGAAAATCGCTTTTTCGTGCGGAGTTTTAAGAATATCTTAGATATTTATTCAGCGTTTGAGAAAATTTGAGCGATGCTCATTGGGATGCGCGGGCAGGGATAGATGAGATCCCTTTTACGAGCTTGATTATTTTCGTTTTTTTCATTACGATTCTACGAGATAATTGAATAATTTTTTTTCTATGATATATAGGATAAGAATTATCGTATCTGCCTGGAGGTCTTGCCCGACGCGCATCTGGGGGAGCAGAATATTATCCATCTCTGTAATGCGCATATGCTCTGGATTTCAATACTTCAGGAGATCTGAATAATGATTGATGAGATGCGGGTGAGATCTACTTCGCGAACTTGATTATTCGCATTCCGTTCTTGCGAATTTAGAAACCAATTGAGCAATTCTTTTTATATGATATCTGGGAAGAAATCTATTATATCTGCCTGGAGGTCTTGCCCGAGGCGCATCCTACGGAATAGAATGCTATATATTTCGACGATATATATATATTATAATCTATTTTTATTATAACTCGCTGATTTTTGATTCAAATGATATTGACGGATTCATATCTCATATATCATGAAGGAATAGGACAACAGACTTTTATGAAGGAATTCTATAATATTAGGAAGGAATAATTCGAATTATCCTTTCGCGTAGTTGAGGCATTATAGAAGAAATATGAGACTTTCTATCTCTTGCAATAATATATAGGATTTTATCAGCTGCAGTGTCTTGCTAGAACCGCTCCCCGACAATTCCTTGGTCCCCTTCTGGAGCGGTACGACAAATGATATCGTCAATCTTTCGAAACGATAATTGGTCGAATACTTCCGGAGCAATCCTGGCGGCAGGCTATTCTTCCTCCCAAATTGGGGGATTTGGGTCTTATGATTGAGAATATTCCTATTGGAGAATCTAGATCTTTTCGGATTGATATCTCCTATCTGGTTGCTTCTCGTTTCATTCAGGACGTTCGATAATCCTTAGTTCTCCCTCTGCCGCATCATTCGGTTTTGGGATGGGCGGTAGCGGTTGAAAGATTTCAAGCTTTGTTCCCGAGTTGGCATACGGATTTTCAGAATTCCCAGGTTAAATTTCGATAGAAAGAAATAGTATCTCAGGTCGAAGATAGATCTTATCGAGATTTTCAGAGAATTTTGATTTCCCAACAAAAATTATATATTCAATATTATATATACGAGATATTAGGCTGATAGATGGGTTCGTTGCGCGCCCAACCAAATATTTGATAATTATCTTTCCAAGATTGGATTCAGAATCCATTTCTATACGACTTGGATTGCCTTTATTTGATACTGATGAACCTTGATTGCGATGCCCTCAAATTTCGGATCAATATAATCATCATTGCTTAGCTTATATCATAATTGGGAAAATGAGATTATATAATTATATCCATAATGAGAATTACCGCTTTTTATTTGGAGGAGGACTTAGATTGAAAATAGAGTCCTTGGATTTTCTTCCCGATGAACCCGATAGGAGACCCGCTGATCTTCTTACGATTCCTTCCGCGTTATGCCGTCAATCATCATGGCATTTTCTTCCGCGGATTGTAATTGATTTTACGATTCTCTCCCCATTTCGGATGGCAAGAGGGCATTTGTTTATGGAGGACCATATAATATCAAAATAATTCATTCAACTCGCTCATATCAGGTGCAGCGAGCAAGGGATTGGATTTGAATCGATTGCTTTTGGCCACGCAGGGGGTATGAATGAGGAGGGTAAGAGGATTCTGGATTCGATGAATAAGGCGGTTGAGGGTCCGAATAGACGTCAAGCCGGATATACGCGATAGATATTATAGGAACGAGTCTCCATTGCCCTCCAGCGCTATATCAGTTATTGCCTCATATATAGACGAGCGGGTTCTCAAGGAAATCTCCATTCTTTGCCCTGGGCTTCGCTTTTGATTGATTCTCCTCCCGGAGAATTCTCTTCCTATGGCAACGCCTGCTTACGCCAGGTTGCCCCTCAACACAGATCCGAAACGATAGATGATCAATTAGCTTTAGGAAGATCTTTTGGGCAGAGGTCTCACTGAGAAATTATTCGTGCATTCTCTCCATTTCTGTCTTTGTTTTCGCGGGATATTGGGGCCCTGGACGTTCGGCAGAGGGCGGAAGGCTTTAATATATGATCTGGGGTTCTGACGCGTCCTTTCTTCTACGATAATACATGAGTTTGCCTTATTTTCTTTCTCCTACATATCTTCCAAATGGCGAATATATAGACCTGGTATGGAATATTTCATTGGATGAACGTTTCGTGCTCGATATTGCTCGTAGATAGAGGATAATACGTCGAATCTAAGCGATATTTATAAGGGGATTGCCTTTTATCATCTCGTCAAGATAAAAAATGAGCCAGGACGTCTCCGTATAATCCGATTTTGATCATTATTTTTTTCTATACCTCTATTCATCAAAATATTTGAGGAATTCATTCAGATTGGATTCCATTGGAATATCTTGCGAGCAAATCCAGATCTCGATAAGATTGCCTTGACAATTCCTCCATTATCTTCGAATCGTGAATCGATTGCTTTTTATAATCTGATTTTGGCGGATATATATATATAATGAGAGAATCCAATAAAAGAGACGATATGATAGATTATCTCCGGAGCGGCGTCGTCCCAGACCCTTCGTACTTATGATGATAGATTCGTGCCAGCGATATTTTCGGACCTGGCTGGATCGGGACGCGGACGAATTCTATAATATTCTATAAATCTGATATTGATTCTGATGACTATATATTTCAACGCGTGCAAGCCGTCGTGGCGGCGATGATATCCTGGAGCTCTGGCGGTCGACTGATACGAAATATGCTCGATCTCCGTCATCTGAAGAGGAGGGATAGATTGGGATAGCGCTTGCAGAGATTATATCGTACAAGGATAATATCCGGAAATTTAGTAATTTCTGGCTTCGTTATACGTACGAGGGACAAGATATATACGTCTCTTCTTATTTGGTAGGATCGGCGGCGTATTTCTCCGGAGCTATTATTAGATTCAAGCTATTGGATAGGATCGATACTTGTATATAGATTCTTCGTCCGGATATCCGTAGGGCTGATCTTTCCGTATATATTGGAGTATTTCTTTTTCCGAGAATTCGTTGCATAAAGTCATCATCGTATGGAGTCGCAATCGCAGCGTATAGATGCTAGGGAAGAGATTTTATAGATTCTCGAAGATCGGGAGATCTGAGAGGTCGATCAATTTACGCACAATAATATATAGCAAGACGATAGACGAATTTGCTAGCTATGAACCTCAATCTTCGTACTATTTCTCCTTAATCTTCTGAAAGCCGGGTATTTTCTGCTGCTCTTTGGACTTCTATTGAAGAGAAAGATCAGATCTTATAAGAATCTCCGATAATAAGTATGAAATCAGTAGTCTCTCTATATTTAATTGCTTTCTCGTATCACTTAGAATTGCTCATAGGTCATTGCCTATCTTTCTAATCCTCGAATTTGAATTTTCATCAGATTCCGATCTAAGAGAGAAATTATTAGTTATCCGACAAATATTTATAGAATAAGAGCGGAAATTTCTCCAACTATTTTATAGCAATATATTTAAATTAAATTCCGGGCAAAGAGAGAGATTGAAATTATTTCTTTCGAAAATTCGTAGAGATAAAGAATTTCAATTTAATCGATAAAATTTTACGAGGAATTGAAGAGGAATCTAATCTATAAAAAAAAAGCTCCGCGCACGAGTCTATCTAAGAAGCGCCACTAAATCTAACATAATTTTCTCCATTTACTTCTATCGAAAAAATATCTATCGAATTCGTATATATTCACGAATAACAATAAAAATTCCCGCATCATCATTTTCGGATCTCTCAGATCGACTAAATAAATAATCAATTCGATAGCTAGATAAATATCTGAAGAATAATCAGATAGATATATTTAAAGAATCAAAAGAAATAATAAATAGAAAAATAAATATTTAGAGAGATAGATAAATCAACCTCCTCTTGCTATTCAAGAAAATCTTATCATCAAAAATTCTATCAAAATGAAAGATGCAGACAAATTTCAATGGTCCCAGGAATTGCCGAATATGGCGAATCTACGAAATTCCAAGAATTTTGAATATCATCATTTTCCCGGAAATCTTGATATTATCTCGTCTATGGCTGCAAAAAGCCAGAACCACGAGAAAGATATCCGGCGGGCTACACGTTGGAATGAAAACGGGACCGTGACCATGACCGCATACTTCTATAGAGGTACAATGATCCTGAAAACGAAGCATATTTTTGAGAAAAAGATCAAATCATATCAATAATTGAATGCAAAATCTTCGGTAGCAAGATAAATTTTGAAGACGTCCATTATCTTCAATTTTCCCTTTTTATATGCGTTGCTGGGATCCCGCTGCGGCTTTTGCGGCGGAGGTTTTCTGAGAACAGAGCCCCAGGGATTCGGGTCCCTGCCTTGTGGAAAATCCCAAGCCGATTCCTTCATCAGTCCTTTACTGGTGGCGTCGGTTCGGCACTTAATTCATGCAGTGGCAAAAGCACTCGTGGCAGCCACATCTCCTAGTCATCCCAACCGCGCACGCGCGTGCCAGGTAGGACTTCGAGATTTATGAACATAACGTGCAATGCCTAAGGTGGCCTGTACAATAAGTACTTAGAGCTGGCATCTTGCCCCCTCGGATCATTTCAGAAGCATGTCTTGAATCTTGACACTGTGCTGTGCAAATTCGAAGGCCCCAAGTGCACCAGCATACTGCATACCAAGACAAACTGAAATAAACCTTTTCTGCTCGGGTCATGTGCAAAGCCTGGCATGGTACTTTACCCCCGTCTGGTTAAAACAGGTGCCGTAAGCTTTACACATAGAACACTTGACATTTAAGAGAGATGAGTGTTAGACTGGCTGAGCCGCTTTGTCATCGTCGGTGCAAAAATGCCACACTGTCGTCCTCAGCTTAAATCATGCAGATTCACTTGTAGACTCCATTGCAACCATGCTGTAACGTCTGCAGCTGGTCGTCGCAACGCCCAAAGGGATGAAGTTCAAGGCCGAGAGCCTGCAAAAGAGTGAGTGCACAAAGAACGTGCTCAGATGAATCCCACTGTTGCACTGCAGAACTTGCAGCTATGGGGCAAAGACCACCCGAGCCGAAGACCGAAGAGAGTCAGTGGCCGGACCTTGCCTTCAAAGTCCAGCTCTTCACCTTAAGACGCCACCAATGCAGCGCTCTCGTTTCAGGAAACAACAGACTGGCATAGCTCGCCTTCCCAGCGTGAAGGTCCAAAACGGTGCAATCCAAGCAACCCAGTGCCCCAAGCATCTCGGTGCACTCATCCAATGGCATCTCTGTAGACTGTACAGCTCGCAGCTTCTCACATCTCCTGTTGCTGCAGAGCTTTCCACTGCACACAGGCCCCAATACCTCAAGGACTCTTGTACCGCCTGCTGATCCATTATGCCAAGCTGCTCTGCCTTGTTGAAGCGAAGGGCCAGCATGAGACTGCGCTGGCCTCCAGCCATGAAGGGTCCAGTCAAAATGGCATCTTGGTGTGGTGAACGAATATAGAAGGAAGATATCCATTTCGCAATGCGCTGAGAATGTGGCGAAAGAGCAGATAGATGTGGCGCTCCTTGTGTTCAGCATATAGGAGATCTCTTGCCGACAGCTTCTTGTGGAACGTGATATGTACATAGAGAGATCTGTACTCTCGGCTTCCAAATGTCTGAGACTTTGGGTTCACAAAAAAAACGGTGCACTACACAAATACATGCCATAGTATACATCTAGCACATGTAATTTGCGCTGTAAGTGTGCAGCTATATAGATTTGTGACATGTCATTGCAGATACACATGCATTGTGGTGGCATAGTGCGGTGGCAGAGTAGCTGCTGCCGGGAAGCCACTGAAGCGTTGACCTGGCATAACAACTTTAGGATAGCATGACTCATAACACCAAGAACGATGCTGAAGTTATTCTGAGAATAAGGGCCCTCTCACAACTTGAGCCAACAAGTGCAGGGCCACTGGCTTTTGCGAGGAGGCGGAAAACTTCACTCAGGATTAATGTCGTTTCCTCTATCTATCACGGGAGCTGTTCAGGGCGGCCCTTCACAAAGGGAGCCAACATAAACCCTGGTGGCCTGGTCTGGGGGAATGTCCCACCGTGGCCCCGCCAATGAAAATCGAGAGTCTTGAGTTGTGAAGCTTAAGCCCAGGGAGGCTTGGGCCACTGACCGGACTGTTGCGGGGAGGCTTCACGGGTTGCGGGTGCCGCAATCAGCCGTCGGGTAGAAGGTACAGCTTGAGAGTGTGGGCTTGGGACACAGAAGCCCGAGCTTGGTACCTCGCAGCTTGAGTTTTTCACAGGTAAAACCTATATTTCCAAGTAAGGCAAAAGCTGCAGTACGGGTGCGGGATTGCTCATGTAAAGCCAAACGCTCCGCAGTCTACACCCGCAGCTTTCAGTTTAGGGCTTAAGGGCTGCCGTCCTTGGACGAAGCTGAAGAGCTGGCCTCGTTGCCGAGATATACCATCAGGACAATGCCAGAGATTAGAAGGGCTGAAATTCCAGCAGATACCACCATGGAGGTCAAAGTCACTTTGGTGATGTCAGAGCTGTAGGCCTCACAGCAGCAACTTCATTCTCCTAGGGCAAGGCTAATTCATGAGTGCAACCTGCTTTCATGGTCTCAGCATGCGCTTCGGGACGCCTCTCCTTCAACAGTTCCTGAACCATCCGTCAATCTTCCCTCCTCAACCGTTGACCTGCTGCTTTATCATGCTTTCTGGGACACGGGGTAGATGAGCATGCCAGCTACAAGCTCACCAACGATGATGAGCAGGAGGAATAAAAACTGTGCCTTGGTTCGACGCATAAGCCATCATGCCTCTGGCGCTTCTGCTGTGTTTCTACATGGGCCTACAAGAAGCAGTAGAGCCTGCCCTGGAGTCTTTGCTGAATTCAGTGACAGGTTCTGTGAATGCCCGAATGCGGACATGGTAGAACTTGCCCCACTCGTGGCAGAGTTGCCTTAACTTGCGCCACCCGCCGATGGTTGTGATGTCCTCAGACAGGTGTGGGCCGCACAATGTTAGCAGAATACAGCAGCAGCTCGAGAAAGCACCCACCCCCCCTGTTACATTTCTTCCACATAAGCTCACTCCAGGCTTCGCTGAGATCCAGGATAGGAAGCATGTCCACCTCCAGGCAGCTCAAATCTGATCACTATTGGCTCCGGACATGCGTGTCGCATTTACTTGTTCCACCTCCGGCGGGCAATGGCGGCGAAACTCCCGTTGCACCGACAGCATTGCGGCGCAACTTCGCATTAGCGCTCGCCTCCTGACTCACCCATGCTGACTCTATCTCTCCTGTGCTCAGTGGTGGCTGTGCTGAAAGTGCAGACATAAGACTACAAATCTGTGCTACCCTCTCCTCCAAACATCAAGTGCACCAGTCACCATGAAAATGCCTGGACAGGGAAATCCGACTTGCACAAAAAGACAACACAAAATCAACCTGCTTGCTTGGGCAGTTGCTGGAAGACAGGAAGCAGGCAATCGCTGAGGGGAACATGCCAATGATGGCAATGCGAGCACCAACTCCTGCACACTAGATCCCACGACGAGCGAATGCAAGGCATGCAGTGAAATCAAAACTCCTGGCCTGTGCCGAACATGCCGGGCCAGCCATAACCATCGCTTTTCGCCCCACGAAGAATGGAAGGCAAAAGCACGAGGGTTATAGTGAACATGAGCAGCCTGCAGGGTTTGGGTCGCGACAAGTTGTGGAGCCCGTGCCATGTTACTGACAACATGTGCAAGAGCGGCCAGGATACGGTAGAAAAACTGGCGGTTTCACAGCTCGCTCATCCCGCAGAACACTGCGAAGTATGTAGAGGAACCTTAGCCGCCAGTATATCAGTGAGTGTACAAGAATCTATGATCGAAAGGATGATGTCAATGGCTTGCTCCAGCCTTTAACATTGAGTGCGCATGTCATGCCTCATGACTTTCACATAGAATCTGTGGATCAAGAGCATGCATTGAGGCTGGGACAGATCTTCAATGGGAACCGGTTTTCCATTAGCAGCTGCACGGAAAATGTCAGCATCCCAGTCCTTCAAACACGAGCAAGCTGCCTAGTACTGGCACCGTGACTGCTGCTGCACCTCCTCCTCCCGCTATGACGAATAATAACCATGGGCGAGCACTTTGTGCAGCCCTCCGTTTTCCTGATGTAACACCCCAAGCCCTCAAACACCAACACTTCTAGCGCCCTAGTTAAGATGCGAAGCCTGTATTCCTCAAACCCACTCAAACTGAGGACCTACTGCAAACTCTCACTCCCCAACCCTTCGTTCTTCGAAGCTGGAAAAACTCGTGAAGCCCTAAACCCTCGGTCCCCCAAATCTCAAGGCGAGTGGTTTGAAGCTGCTCCCGGGAAGTCTGATTCCTAACCGTTGATCCTTGCAATCCCATTTGCCACTGAATGAAGGCCATTGTCGTTTCAGTTCCTGATCAACACAATTCTGCGGCAAGGCCTTGTTGCCCTGCCTGCATGATGTGTACATGGATTGCTGATTCCCCGCATGTTGCCCCCCTGGTTCCATTTCGAAAAATGTCTTCTCCAGAAGGACAGCACCTGTCAGCTGTCTGCTGTTCTCTATTTACCTGTTTTGCTGCTTGAAACGTAAGCATGAGAAAGAAGGCTTCTTCTGTCCATTCTTTCCCCTTTTGCATCATCCCCTGCGCAATGATGCTTGAGGTAGGTTGGTCAATGTGAATGGTGAAAGACTACACAGCAATTTATTGGAATCTCCTTGTGCTCATCGATAAGGCCCGGCTTCGAAATGGATCCATCGCGAGGTAATGTACTTAACCTGCATGAATACGTACACAGAGATTTCTATGCATGTGTGCCAAGCGAGCGCGAGACAAGATGCAGGATTTGCGACATTTGAACTAAAATCTCAGTTCAGGACGATGCTGTCACCAATCCGGCTCCTGGGGTCATGCATCATGGCACAGAGACGACGAGCACATGACAAAAGAAAGATCATACTGCTTTCGCACAGAAATCTAAAAACATCTAGGGAGGTTTTCTGGGAAGCTTTTGCACATGCCTGTCCGGGCACCGGGCATGGTCCTACACAATGCGACGCGTGAGATATTGATAGGAAGACGGCGGACACCGTCGATTAACGTATACTCCATGCCCAGCCGCTGATTTGCCCCAAGTCTGTCCTTACCAGACATTCACAAGCAAGTTGAACATACATACCCTCACCCTCTCTCTCTCTCCAGTGGTTGCTGGCAAGATACAGACTGCGCTGCTTCCAGGAGACCGCATTGTTTGGACTTCCTTCTGCCTCTTCGTCATACTGCCTTGACAGAGTTTGTCCACTATGGCCCCTTCCGTACCTTGTGCGGATAAAGCACAAATCGGTCCGAGTCACAAGATTGGCCGTCGCTCCGCTCTTCTTCGCCCGCGAGAGCTTTCTTGAAGCATTCGCCCAGTCGGAGCCTTGGGAAAATGGGATTAAATCGTCTCCTGCTACACCTTCTCGAGGCAAAGGCGGATGCTAGGGAATTTCTCATCGCTAGGGCGTCGGCAGAGAACATGGTTTTGCTTGTTATGTCGACCCGCTCGCGCATGATGAGAAGCTCTTGCTCCGAACGTGGCCATGGAAGAAACTTCAGGAGCGTTTGACCTCGTGTTATGAACCAGGCGCACGGAGATGTTCTGCGAAATGGGAGGCAAGGTCTCAAAATGAGGCTGTCAAGCCCCGGAAGGTACAAGAAAAGGATCTACTCTGTCCCTACATATTATAGTATATTATACCATTACAGAATATACCATATTATTCTGCATGATAATATATTATCTCATTATATCCCATGCTTTCCGTTTAGATTTAAGGATGTGACCATCTGCAGTGAAAGCCGGGGGGCATCTCTGGTTGCGGGAGCCGAGGATGGTAACCTGAAAGCCCGTTCCATTTTCAGGATGGGTTGTAATGGGTCATATAGAGGTTATAATGGGTTATATAGAGGTTATAATGGGTTATAATGGATTATATAGGGTTTAGGGTAGAGGTTATAGTGGAGAATCAGATGAAAAAGCAAACGGAAACTGAAATGGAAGCTGGAATTATAGACCCGGATAGACCGTAAAGGGGATTCTAGACTTACTGGTTCGTAGTATAATATGGGCAATATAGTGATAATGGAAAAGACAATGGAAACTACTATAGTATATTGGGGTTCTTAGTAGGCAATAAGGGAACATGGATATATAGGGATTGCATAGCGATTATATCCCATTATTCCCGTAGGAACCAGTAAGCGGGTTTTATGGCGGTCTAGCAAGGTGAAATGCAGGGTCTATTGTACAAACAACTAAACAGAGGTCATCACAGTTGCAAAAGATCAGAAGATGCGAAATCATGACATATCGTGAAGCATCATATGAGCTATAGTCTAAACTCCTTAAAGGGTGTTATATAGGGATTATATAGGGGACTATAATAAGGGTTATTAAGGGAGATACTAGGAGTTTCGACAATGGCTCATGTGGAGCCTCGAGAATGCAATCTAAGGAGCAAAGGCCACCTCTGCTTGCAGCTCAAAGTTTTCAGCGGGAATGTGCAGCCACCCTGTAAGCAAGTTCATGTACCTTGGTTTCCAGGCCTTGCTGAAGGCCAACATAGCTTTCTCATCTTCATCCAAGAACATTAGTCTTTCTGAAACTTAGGGTCCCTGTGTATACCCCTAATTGCTGTAGGCTCGCTGGACAGACCCCTCCAATTTAGGGACCAGCCATTCTAGGTTGTTGTCACTGCTTTGAATCTTCTGCTGAGCTGCGACCGGTACTTCCCATCAATAAACTTTGTGTTCATCTCCTTCCAGGTCGGTGTTGAAGTATATGCGTACTTTGTGGCCACCGGAGCATTCCTCATGTTCAAAAGCGCGTGATGGTACCATGTGGGACTCAGAAGCAGCCGCGGCAAAAGTTCAAGTAGCTACAGAAAAACTATGATCTAGTCATGGCAGTTTTTGTTCTTCTGTCCATGAGGAAACGCAGGAAAGAACATACAGAGTGCCAGAATACTAATATTTGGCCTCCACTCTGGGAACCAAGACCAAGCTCAGCGTCCGCATTAGCAAGCCAAGGAAAGTCAATCTCCTCTCAATCCGTGTGACTTCATTCTTGTCATCGAAGAAGCACATGGCAATTATCGCTGAAAATAGGCAGGCCCAGGTGAGGAACTGCATAATTGTGGCTCTGTCAGGTTCTCAGTTGCGGCAAGCTGTCCATTTTTAGGGATCCCATGCAACATGATATTGGATTCAACTGCATGCTGCCTGGGCACTGGCGAATATCCAGAAGCCTCTATTCTTCAGACCAACTATGCCTTCACATGGGTCAAGTGAGGACCCTCAATTTTGGAAGTCTCCTAAAGTCTCAACCCTACATTACCCTGTATGGTTCCTATACCGCCTACGCCCACTTTCAACCCACCTCCATACAATGGCAGCAGCACAGGGTATGAGAGGGGACCGAGCACGCTGTAGAGCAGCTGCCCAAACAGCTCCTCAGCCACAGACTTTGCTGGAGGACTCACCGCCAGTCATGGTCGTGAAAGCATTGGCAAGCAAAACTGGAACTACATGCATATTCAAATGACACGACATGACCACAGTGATTGCCACAAAAGGCCATTGCACCTATCATGCTGCTTACACCATGGTCATCGCATCGCGCCCTTGGCACTATTTCAAAATGTCGGAGTGACGTGTAACCAACAATGGTGACACAACGAGAATGCAATAGTGACATCATAACACAACGAAAAAGGTAGCTAGATGGCAGAGAAGGCTCGATGAAGAAGACCTTGTAGTGGAAGACTTCAGATACTTCGGTCACCCAGTTGTTCAAGTCTTTGTGGAAGTCATTGGCGGACTCATGGAACTCACGAAGTGCCTGCTATGTGTGGCTTGGACAGGGATTACTCAGGGATGTTTGAGCTAGAGGGGTTGCCGGCAAACGCGGAGGATCATCCCCGTTGTGCTGCAAGTACTGACCACAAGAAACAGCTTGTTTTCAAAGCCCGCGGCAGCCTTCTGACACACAGTTTGTTCGTCGCAGTCACCAAACAGGTGTTGTTTCACCCGCTCATGCTCCTCTGGACGCTCGCCTGTTCAGCTTCTTGGATGCGCACTTTGCGTGCAATGGAGATTAAAGGCTAATAGTCAGACCGCCGCATAGGTCTGTTGCACAGGTACATTTCCACCCGAAAAAGCTTCAAAATTGCAAAGAGCACTGTAATCTTGAGGTCTGTTGCTGCGGTTTGCCTTCTATATCTACTCTAGTCACTGTCTGAAGGAGCGAGGCCTTGCCGGCTCCGAAGACCATCGCCGAGGACACTTGTAAAGCCCTGCCAGCACAAGTCATGGTCAGGTCAAGACCATTTTGAGCTTGAAAGACGTGAGCCATAGTCTGAACTCTAGTATCCCCCTTAATAACCCCTACAGCAGTCCCCCATATAATCCCATACATAACCCCCTTGAAGGAGTTTAGCCAACGGCCTCCGAAAGCTGCAGATCGCTACCAGCAGGGGCGTGCATGGTGCTGTGTGCAAAACCTGGTGCTACGTGCATGATGCTATTCTGGACAGCTATGTGCTGTCTGCATTGGTACTCGAAATCTTGCTGCTTGCATGTGTGAGGCTTGGCATTGTAAAGCTGTCGCTAGAGCTTAGAGCTTAGGGCCAGCACGGCTCTCCGGGCTACGCCCAATGTGATCCAAACGTACATCCTCCTGTGTACTTCACAGGCGTCATCTTGGATGTGCCGCAATTAAAATATTCCCATTTTGGGACTGTAGCGGTTGTCCCAGGGTTCGTTCAGAAGGATTATATACACCGGGGTCCAAGGCGTCAGGTAAGGATTGCAGAACGACCCAAGCACATACCCACTTGACTTCAACAAGGGCAATGGTAAGGGTGTACAAGCGCACCATGGAACAGTCTAGGCTGCTGAGCTAAGACAGAGCAAGCTTGTGGCAGGATAGACCAACGTAGTACCCAAGTGGTAACCGTCCGTGCAAAACCCCCCAAGGCTATAATCCTTAACGTGGGGAATCATTGTTGGAAACCCTCAAGATTATGTGCGTTCAAGCCTGCAAGCCTACGGCGGTTGGACAGGTCCTTTACTGGTTCATCATCTGTCACGATGCTTTCAAAATGGCAAGAACTTCGCCAAGAATGTTACCAAGGGTGGCTTAACACTAGCAACAGAACTTGAAGACTCCATAGGTTTTTCCAGCTTCTAAAACTCATGATAAGTCAAGAGCTGGAGCATCCATGAAACTAGCTTTTTCAAGGATATCTAATTTTCCGCAAAATTATTAGCAGCATGACTGCCTGGATAAACTGATATGACCAGTCAATCCAGTAGCACCTGGAAACAAAAGTTGATGATGAAGTACCGTCCAAGGTTGTCTCTTGGAAAAAAAGATACTTTACATTTTGCAGAATGGACAAATGCAAGAGTCTTTCAACAATAAGATCAGCTTTAAATGCTGCTGTACAAAAAACTCTCCCAGTGGTATTGCTTGCTGCAGCATGAAAATGCAATTAGCATCCTTCATTCACCAGGTAAGTCCTTCTTCCTTGCGTGGTATAGAAGGCAGGCCTTTTTGAAGGCATAAGGGGATCAAAAAGAACGGGTATCGAATAGGCTTACTGATTTGAATTAGATGGTTGAAATATGTGGACTTTTTTTGGAATATGAAGGATGAGTTTTCACAAGGACTAAGTTGGACAGTCTTACGCACAATTTTGGAGAGATCATTGCATGTATGTCTAGCTTGCCGTCTTTATGGTTCTATGCGCGTTCATTCGGCGAAAAGCTTCAGTCATGATAAGCTGCGTATGAACCTAGAAGCCACCAAATGGAGCGTAATTGGAAACCATCATTTTTGTTGTCGGCCAGGCTGTCCTTTGAGCTGAGGAGTCGCTCCATCAATGCGCAAACCTGTCTGCCAGGTATGTGGAGCAACCAGGCAGCATCTCTACAAGCTTGGAAGGCAGCCTTCTGCGAGCTCTTCGGCTAGTCGCTGGTGCAACCTGGAGTACAGGCTCTGGCAGCAACGCGCAATCTTCATGTATTTTTGCATGGTGTAAACTGAAGTACTCATGTACGTAGAATGACGAGAAAATCTCGGCACTTGGCGCATCATCCACAAGTTTGGCTTGATCCTGGGTGAGGACTTCCTGCCAAGAACCTAAGCCATGGAACAGCTTTGAACCAGCCGCACCAAAGGCAAACATGCTACTTCAAGCTACTATTTTTCTTCGAACGAGAGCGCACATTTTTTCATATGTCTGCCGCATCTCAGCCAATACTGGGCACCTGTCCAAGAGGGAGCTCGCCCTGGCGTCGCCGCTCGATGACCCGGGCCGAGAGATGGGCTAACGACTCCACAGCTTCGGGTTGTCGAAACCCTGGGCCTCCATGCAGGTCTTGGAAGCGGATTCCCAACCGGGACTCCGATCCAGCCTTAGCCGGCTCGGCCGGCTGAGGCTTAGGATCCTCTGGCTCAGCAAGTTCTACCTCGTTTGTGCCGATGAAATCCTCGAGGTGCGACAAAAGCGATCCATCTTGCAGAACTTCCCGCAGCAACCTGAGCTCCTTGCAGGGTGAGAAACTCAAGAGGCTGAACCCTCTAGAACGGAACTCACTGCTTTGAATCACTCAGGCTATAAGTCCTGGGCCAGCAAAGCGGTTTGGTCTCGTAGCAGCCGCACCTCTTCCGTGTGCTCTTCGACATTGGAGGTTGGCAGCTCTGCCTCTAGTCTCTCCAAGAGAGCTTGTCGGGGTGGTGCAGGGACCTCAAAGGTTTCGCGTGCTGGGAAATGGCCTACAGCATCTCGCTGCATGCTGCGGGTTCTCTGGGGTGCGCTAGCTGAGCAGAGCAGATCCAAGCCAGCAAAGGCAAAGCTGCACGAAGCGCAAAGACCCCAGCATCCCAGCCAAACACCTGCAAAGCGGCGCGCCATTGCAAGTCGTCCGGCCCTACCTCATACTAACCCGTCTGGAGCCAATGGCGTATGCGGCCGGGATCTGAAGTTAGAAAGTCGAATTGGGACTGCCAGAAGGCAGGCAAAGAAGCTCAATTTTTCCTGAGCATTGAACTGAACAGGATCTTTTTTAAGCAGGCACAGGCCACTGGCAGTTCAACTGCATTTCACGATGCTCTGAGAGTAGAGCATCTGCGAGCAGCAGAAGTTCGGATGTGGCAGCACCCATAAAGCTGGCAGCTACTGAGATTGGAGACCCATCTGGTTCAAGCCCAGGCTTCCCCAGCAGCTTTCAGAAGCTCCTCTGCTCACACATGGCGCTTTTGTTGGCTCCTTTTGCCTGCAAACTCCTGCATGGGATAACCTAGTAGCAGCGGAAACCACATCGCCTTGTTCGGGACCGCGCCCATCTTTGACATCTGTGTGGCCATCGCCTGCTAGAGCTTTACACGCGCACGAAAGTGAGATGCCGCAGCCAGTGAGATGAACCTCTTTCAAAACAGAACCATCGCAAGTTGCACGCACCTTTGCGACCGCTTCTCGCTTAGCCTGCTACATGTGCTAAGCACGTGTCGGCCCTTGGAGAATCATGACACGGCAAACGGTACTAAAGGGCAGGAACGGAACCTCACCCAGCCATGTCCTCAAGCAGATCTCAACCTGCAAGGAGAGGCTAAAATCCTCGTAATAGTAACAGTGATAATACGAATGGTGATCGCAATGGGAATTGGTAATTAATGGTTGCGTGGTATGTTGGAGCACTGGATTGCCTCTGTGAGAGTGAACTCCTGGGAGCTGATTGTTTCGCAGCCACCTTTCCTTGCGGCCTCTATCCACATTGGCACCTGGCAGGGCTCCCCGTGAACTGAATATTTTTGGGGTTGTATCGCGATTATGTATGGGTTACATAGGGATCATAGAGGGTAAATATACGGATACATAGAGATCAGGTAGGGGTTAGGTAATATCACCCCAGGAGTGGAGAATCACATTCAAAAGAACATGAACAACAAAATGCAAACTTATACCTAGCCATGGCGATGCTGCTTGCAACCAAAGCTGCTCCCCCTGAGAGTGGTGGGGATGCATCAATGACTTTGGGCTTTAATGTCCTCAGATCCGGAAACGACGGCTTTGGCAAGTTGGGAGCTGAAATTGAATCTCCCACTTACCCATGAGCGAAACAGCACATGTGCCAACAAGGCTCTGGAAAATTGGGGCGAAGACTTCTCCGAGGATGTCGTCAGACCATTCAAACCTTGCTGAGATGCTGCAGGTCACAGAAAATGGACTCTGCAGCGCTATAGGGATTTCAGGCCGAAAGGCTCGGCAGAGACCACGACGTCCAGAGTGTTGCAACTCCGCACCTCGTCAGAAAAAATTGCAAATCCCGTGCAGGTCTCTTCCATGGGAACTCCGCGTGCAAGTCTATTCCATTAGAAATTTCAATCATTGAAGGCTGAAGTGTTTAGCCCCATCGCAACCTCCGTAAGCCAGCCTTCTTCTCAAAAGCAATGCTAACTATGTTCCTGCAGTTGACGCGTGTTTGCGTGGCTGGCAAACGCTGAAGTGTCGAAGAAGTGCAAGTGTGGCACAGGAGGCCTAAACAAGGCACACGAGCGAGTCAGCGTTTGGTCTCGATCCAAAACAGGTATGTACTTGCAAACCCGTAGTGCGTACCTTGCGACGCATGATGGTCCAGTCTACGCCTTTTGCTTCATTGCTGGGGATCTCTCTCCTGAATGCTACTGCTTCCCCTTGTACTCACAATTTGACAGACTTGCAGAAAGCTGATGCAGCGCCTCGCTGAGCTTCTGCTGGTCAGACAATCTCGAAGCCTCAGATCGACCAAGCCTAGCTGAAGCATTCGGAAAAGTTCGGACATGTAAGCGAGGGCAATTGAGCTTCCAACCTCGCAATGTCTAACCTCGTCAAAGCCTGCGGCCTGCAGGCCTCCAAGTATGGCTTCTTTCAGAGGGCCGGAGCCGAGGACAAGCGCTGTCCTCTTGCGACCCTGGCTCAGGTGTTCTAAAAGCGCCTGAGACTTCAGGTTGTGGCCTTGCACCTCTGAGTCGGAGCGAGCAATGCAGTCCACGAAGTTTGAGGACTTTGCCAAATCCGTGAAGCACATCCCCGTCCCTTCAGCTTTGGAGAACTGACCGCATAGCGCATCCAACAGGAAAATGCCACCAGTCGAGGCCAAAGAGGACAGTCGAGAAGCCTCTTGGGCTGTGCTTGCAAAGTCCATGTCACAAACGTGAGGCAAGCCAGCCAGCTTGAAGTAGCCACGGAAGACGTCCCTGTAAAAGCCTGATGCTTTGCCTTGCTCTTTTTTACAGGAACCTTCCCAAGGTCCAATGACGGCAAACTGTCGTGATGTTCCGAAGAGACTCAGAGATCTACGAATGGTCAGAATGTCTTGTACGGACATCTGCCCTGGCGCGCCCGGAGTCAATCCAGGATGCATGGAAGGGCACATGACCTGGTTGAGCACTCTTGACAGCTTTCCAGTTTCACCAAGGCAGAGCCCGATAAAGGAGACGGCTTCTGGGACAGTAGCCTTCCTAAGCTTACTCTGTCTGCAAACGAATGCACTGCACGCGCCCAAGAATCAGACTGAGGTTCTAGCCCTACTTCCTGGACCACCCAGCTATCCTCTCGCGCTGCTGGCTTCACCACCACTTTTGCTATGGCAGCCGTACCCTCAAGCAAGCACTTGCTATACCTTAGTTTCACTGCAAGACGTGAAGGCAGCAGTCTATGAGGACCCATATCGCTTGTGCTCCAAGCCACACCTGCGCCAGCTCATCTCGACTGAGCATCCTCAACACACGTCAGCCACGAATGGTGTGCCTGTCCTGTGCCCTGGAGCCGATGCCAACTCCCGGCCCAAAAGACCCCTGTTACTGTATGTGTAAAGATATCAAACGTTGTGATGCATTCCAGTACACCAAGCAGCAATTGTGTTTTGGCTTGGCTTGCCCTGCTACTTGCATTTGACGCGTCGTGACTCTTAAAGTCGAAAAAAAAGACAAAGGCAGTCCCTACGGCGGTGAGGCGTTGGCCGATGATGAGGGGTTTTGATAATGTGAAGATTTCATTTTTCCTTTCAGGCCCCAGTAGAGGGCTGAATTGAAGTGTCAAATTTAAGAAAGAGGCCCAACACCAATCTATCTGATGTTACTAAAGTGCCACCGGCGGTGAGCCATCATGCATCCCATGTGAAATGCAACCGTCCTGTCAAAGTTGTGATAGGAGCCCACCAGCTTGGAGGGACCCCTTCTGGCAGCAAGGGAGGCGATCTTTGAAGCATCCCAGGTGCACTCCTCAGCGCTATCTTGACAGCAAGCTACTTTTGCTTGATGGTTGCTTTCCTCGGCCATGCTGCTGCGATATGCTCATCCAGACATTGACAAGTCTCTACGTCAAGCAATTCTGCGCCCAGCTGAAGCCCGAGCATGTTCAGCTCAAAATACCTGGGCCAAGGCAGGGCCAAGGCAAGCGAAGACAGCTTCAGCACGAATAGACTGGGTTGCTGTTAAGGAACTTAATTTACGTTACTATATTGGCATGGGGAAGCCCTATAAATTACTATATATACTCATCATGGTAACTTCATTTAAGTTCCTTAACAGCAACCCAGTAGAAGGCAGCCAGGCTGCTCGTCTTCGGACCCCGTGAACTTGCCGCCATGATCCTTGGAACCTCGTCAGTGGAGCTGAGTCTGTGACCTCCTTAAAGGGGATTATATAGGGGATTATATAGGGGACTACGATTGGGGTTATTAAGGGGGATACTAGGAGTTTAGACAAGAGTCTGTGACATCCTGCCAATCTCCTCTGCCTGTTTTGTACTCTCCTGTCCCATATGTCTTCCTCTCTTTCGAAAGTGCAAGGGTGGATGCTACTTGCGTTGACAGTGGTACTATCATGCTTGCTACAGCTGACCACAGCTCTGGCATGACTAGTATCACCACTGCATCACTTGAAAACATGCCACTATCGCTAAATCGTCTAGAGTCTAGGGTTTCACAATGCAGCAGAGCACGCACTGTGTAGAGCAGAGGCGTTCCGGGAGCTATTCGGCGCACAGTGGCCACCTGTACATCAGCAGCCGCAGCGTCCCTCTGAAACTTGTGAATACTTACCAAGATTCAAGGCGGCTTGGCTTCCCAATCAACAACTGTAGTACGAGGAAGGCCCAACAACAAAAAGGATTGTATCCGCACAATCAAGCTATCGCAGCAATGCATGTCATACATGTTACACAAACCAGCACAGTGCGCTCTACTACAATGACAGTTACACCTGTCCAACTGAATTGTTGGCCGGCTTGCCTGATGTACGATGTTACTGTGCTCCAGGGACCCGAGGAGATCAACTCGGAACTCCAGAGTGTCAGCAGCTCGAGCCGCTGAGCGAAGAATGTCTGGAGAGACCTGTTCAGAGCGATTTCAACCACTTGAAAAACGAGGATAGCTATGAATAGGGATACATAGGGACGTATAAATGCAGCAATGCTATTGCTAGTCCAGAACCTTAGCACTCAGTGCTGCAGCACCACACGCGCAATGTCATAGCAGCAAGGGCAACAAGAATGACTCATGGGACGACGGGCGACGGAACCAGCAGCATTGCTTGCAACAACGACCCTGACTGTAGAACAAGGCAGCGAGGTCCATGAGGCAAAGCGTCAGCAGCTGGCGCAGAGATGGGGAGAATTGGGAGAGCTGCACTGCACTAGATGCAGCCTGGTTGTAATCGGATGCTGTCAGCGTGATGAAGAACGAATCGCTCACAATAGCAGGAGCAGTGTGGCCAAGGGCGGCATTGACCTTGGAGAATTGCGCAGAAGCTTGAACGCGAGAAGCGAATCTGTAAGGCTGTAGCAAAGCGAGCGAAAGCCACTGTGAGTGTGTTGAGGTCTCCCTCACCCCGAGCAACAGGGAACCGGAAGTCAGCGGCCTGCACCTGCCAAAGCAAGAAAGACCTATGAAAGTTTCTGATTGACCCTGGCTAAATGTCGCTTGCAATTAGATCTGCTCACTCTCCTCTGCTGGACACGCTTTGCTGAGCTAGCACTCCGCAAGACAAGGAGCATATTTCGGCAGGCGGCGCTTATAGGTGTCCTTCCGGGCTCAAGCTTTCTTGCCGCAGAGACGAGTAGCACATCACATGCTTTACCCAAGAGCGTGTAGCTGGGTCCCTTGGATGCTCGCCAAGAGAAGCTCGGTGAACTTGGGCAGCCGGGTCGCTCCTGCAGCTACAGTGACTACAGGATCCAGTCCAAGGTAGCGATATCCCCCTAATCCTCCCACCCCTCCCCAATCTTCAATTTTTTCAATATTAGTAAATACCACAATGAGGAATATTCAACTTTGGGGGGGGGGGGTGGTGTCACACTGCCCGCAGAGCCTCTAGGTTACAGTGCAAGAAGTCGTGTACAGCTCTCAGTTATTGGCCGGTGGCACTGCAAACTAGCCAAGCTTCTCCAAAGTGGCCACTATATCATCAATCGAACGATCAATGAGCATTACCTTGGCAAGGCCAGGAGCAGAGTGGTTGCAACTAGGTTGCTGCAGTTGCATGCTCCAAAAAAGCCGCTCAGTGGCTGGATGATGCTTGCACAATAGATCCATGCCCTGGGTGGTTTCTATAATGCCACCACCACATGCAATGATCTTGGCCTTTCAATGCAATGTCAGGTGCTGCATGCTCTCATCGCTGCAACGCAAACATGCCGGCCTTGTCGCCTAATGCCACTTTTTGAAAACACTCCGCTTCCAAGGCACGAAACTTTTCCCAGCCTCCCACGGGTCACGGACAAAGCAAGACTGGGTCTTCCCATTCCGGTCTGTTTTCTGGTGCAGCCTTGTTCTGCTACTATTTGCGGCGGAAGTTTCCCACCAGCCGAGCGAGTAATGACCTAAGCACCCATCCACTTTTCCATGAACCGCATGGATTTCTGCAACAACACCTATGCCTATGCCTCGTCCAAGTCGTCGAACTCGAACCCGAGCATCTTTGCAGCATCTCGACCCAAAGTGGTCTTTCCTGCCTTGCAGAACTCTCGAAATAGCTGGCCTTTAAGCTTTGAATCTGTTTGTGAAGTCCAAGCTTCGCCGCGCATACCAATCAAAGCCACCTGAACTGCAGGCCATGCACACAGAACCAGCCAGCCGTGTCCAATGCGATAAGAAATTGTGACAAGCCAATGGTCTGGTGCCAACAGCCTAAAGCGATGGCAAGTGGCCACAGGCGGCCCGGAGTGTGGCTCCGCCATAGCTGCGGCAGGGGAGAGGTAAATGTCTTGCTTCGTAATTTTTTGTGGATGAGCTCAGGAACTCTGGACCGAGTGCATTTGGCTGCACAAGTGAGGAAGGAGTCACTGGCGGGCTGGTCTTGGGTTTATAGGCCTGATCTCCTGCTTGAGCCCCAACAAGCAAACAGTGCTGTGTGTTGTGCAGGGCGGCAGTGCTTCCACATGCTTCCGGCTCGGCTTTGACTGGGTCAAACACCCACTCTTCCAGCCCGGAAATGATCAGGATTGACTCGGCCTGGGAAGGGCCCCGACACTCTCTAAATCAATTTCTTCTGTGCAGGTGGAGGCGATCACTTTTCAAAGCGATGGTTCTTGTATTTCGGCCGCAACGCGGCAAAACGCACCAGCTGTTGCTGGCGAGGGCAGGTGAGGATCATCACCAGGTTGCGCTGCGAGCTTAGCTCTCAGGCCAACAGACATGTCGGAGCTAGGTCATTTTTGACGCCAAGCCAATGCTGCATCTCGCTCCCCGAGGACTGAGCATGAATTCCACTACTCTCCTACAATGGGGCGGGCCTGCACCAAATGAATTTCTCTCGATCCAGCTCGCTCCAGCACTACGCCTTCCATGTCCATAGGCACACCGTAACCTTGCAAAGCTTGGCTGTGGCAGCATGCCTCGACATAACAAATGCTACAGTATGCTACAGTACTGTTGGCCTAGGCTGATCACACGCCCCCACCCACATGCAGCAGTTGCACCTTCTTCAATGCCGATGGCGACTTTGCCGATGTCACGCGCCATCTGTACTAGGTATTCCCGGTCGTTGCTAAGGCGTTCCTGGGAGTAATCGATTTGGACACGCTGGAGGCCACCTGGCATATCTTGGAGGCCATACGAGAAACTTCCCAAAGACGCCACCTCAACCTCATGTGGCGGCTGCTTCTGCACGATCAAACGATAAGGAGTTCCGGGTTCATTGGCTGATGCCAGTGTCTCGCCTGAGTAGATCACTTGCAATAAGGTGGGAAACCATAGCAAGTTTCAAACACATCCCGTTTCTTATTCATGAGGTCTACAGTCTACAGCCCGCGATCGATCAGCCCTCCCTCGATATCCCTCGACTTATATTCAAGTTTCATTTTCAAGTTGCCAAGACCAATGCACAGCTCAATGTACACGGCTTTGTCGTTTCGTGCCACTGCATCTTTCGAGAATGCAATGAAGGCGAAGGCGCTGCCAGCCAAAGAGACCATTGGTTGAATCAGCACGCCCATGGCAATGCCTTCGTACAATGGCATGCCTGCAGCATGTCGACTCTGTACAGCTCGCAATGTGAACATGCTGCTCCAGACCTGGAGCACGGCGCTTTGAAGCTTGGCCTGATCCTTAACCTCCACGCCCAAGACAGAGTCGTGCAGACCAGCCCCAGACACCTTCTCCAAGTCTTCGCTGTTGGCAGAGGACCGGACCGCAACCCGTTCTACTTTTGGCAGCTTGGCTGCAATCTCCTTGAGCACATTGGCAGGAACTGACAGCTTTTCAACCGCTGCTCGCACGGCCAAGGCTGCAGCCTCGACCTCGAGAGAATTGGAATTGCTGTCCAGCTTGGACTGCAAGGCTTTGAGGGCAGACTCAAAGTCGGCTCCTTGGACAGCCTTCTTCATGACGCCAAAGGGTATGGCAAGGCCCTTGGGGGCCTTGAAGCCCAGCTGCCCGGCGAGTTTCTCCAGCTTCCCCGAAGAGGCTGCTTTGCTGCCAGCAAACTTGGGCTGGTCCGCGATCTCGACCTTAGAGAACATGTGCTGCACACAGACCCCCTCTCCAATGCTGGCGTCTCCAACACGGATTGTCTGAGGTTCGGGCTGTTTCGAAAAGCTTGTTGCTCTCCAGGCTGAGCTCGCCAAGCTTAGGCTTCGTGATCGAAGCTGGCTTGGAATCGCCAGTCATGACAGAGAGCTCGGAGTCACTCACCCCTTCCGCACGCACATCACCAGAGGGGCTCACAGACAGACGCACGGCCTTCCCTTGTTGAGTAGCTCCCTTGACTTTCTGGAAAAGCTGTGACTCAGCCGTGCAGGCAAACACCACTCCGAGCTGTCGTGCGCGCAAAGCCAGGTGGCTAAGCACGGGCAGGTCACGTGCAACTATCACTCCCCGAGCCAAGTTTGGAATCTCTTCATCACCGCTGGCTTCCTCACAAAAGACCACGGTGCCTTCCTTCGGCAGATTCTGGCTCCAGGCGTCTGCCAAAGCGCGCAAGCATAAGCAGCGGCCGACGCAAACACCTGCCGAGATGGCTGTCCAGAGTGGAAGGCCTGCGCACGCCTTTGCTTGCTGCATGGCAAGCTGTGCAAGCTTTGAAACCTGGAATAAGACAGATGCCCGAAGCTCAGCCTCAACGAAGACAGAAATGGCGTGAGAGTCAATGTTAAGGGCTCTTCCAAGCTCGGGCACGCCAGAATATGCCTGCTCAAGGGAGGCCTGGAGCTTGAAACAGATGCGCAGTGTCCGGTCCATGGTTGCTACAAGCCGCTGTGGAATGAATGGGTTCGAAGTATCGGAGATCGATGGAGCAACAGACTCTGTCTCGTGGATGGCTACCGCGCACTCCTTCTCAGAAATGCCAGTAAGCTGAGTTTGTGCAAGGGCCGATGTCAGGGACTTCAGCAGGCGTTCCCACCAAGAGCGAGATCCCCTGTGCTCATTCTCTAGCTGTCCAGCTAACTGGCTAAGAAGCACAAAGGCATACTTCTCCAACTCGATGTCCAGCCTCAACCAATTCTGCTCAGCCACCCTCTGGGCCACCGCTTTGCGCAGGTCCACGAGTGCAGTAAGCTGTCCAAAGGGATCCGCATTGGAATTCTTCAGGTGCAGGAGCATGTCAACCGCGCCCTTCACACTTCCGTCCTCCTGGGCTATCTTCCTGGCAGAATCGTCCAAGCCTCAGACTAAGACACAAAATCCAGACCGTACGTCGTAGATATCTTGATTTTGCACCCGAAAGTCATGCTGAGGCCCAGGCCAGTGGCATTGAAGAAGTCTCGCAACTCAACTTGGAAGATATGCATCTCCCGGACAAAGCCCTCAGAGTAGCCACCTTCACGGTCAATTCGTTCCACCAGCTGGTCCAGCTTCACCAAGTCGCCCGGGTCTGCGCAGCGGTGAAGCTTGTTCTGCAGCTCGTGCCTGCATGGGCAATGTACATGCAGCTCCGCTCGGGTCGTGTCTATGGCTTCGCTACGCACTCTTGCAAAACTTACTATCCAAGCAAGATGCTTGATGTACAGCTTTATGTCCTTGGGGATGTCATTACGGTGTGCGATATCACGAATTCGTGTCATGGGCACAGCACAGGTGAACTCATCAGAAAAAGATGGCAAGCATGGGAAGATGCGACGAGCAATGAAAAGCTCTGCGTCACCATGGGTGGCCAAATCCCAAAGAGCTTCTGTCACAGCCTTGGCAGAGTTGGCTGCCGCACAAGGCCTGTGGTGACCTCCATCTTCCTTGCACGTAATCTGGCCACTGGAAATCCATGTCAGGTAGGCTTGCAGGCAAGCCAGCTCTGTTAGAGAGTTAAGCTGTTCCTCCTCCATGAGAACACGTGGAAGCTCCAGCTTCAGGCGATAGCTAGTCCGTTCCCGGTTTTCTTCCGCAATCCGGTTGACAAACTCTGACGACTTTGAGAACGTGGTGCTCAACTTCTTTCCGTGGCCGGGAGCCTTCTTTGGTCGCTCATTCTGCGTGCTGTCCCAGATGTTGGTAACAACAGGCGCCTCGGCCTCTCGCCAGTGCCTATTGGCTCGACCTTCCCACTTCGGCTGTCCCTTCTCCATGATTACATACTTGAACTGTGTGCCTGCACCCACACCATGCGGCATCTCAGCTAGAATGTAAACATCTTCATGCTTCCGCATTGGGGCCCCAGAAGCCGGGGTCCAGGAGCCCAAGCTCGGCACCTCACCGCAAACAACAACGCGGGTGTTGGGTTTATCCAAGTTCTTTGGCAGCCGGAGCTTCAAGCAAATATCGATGCTTGGAACACGCTGGAGTTCCGGCTGCTCTTCTTCCACACGAGGTGCTGGTTCAAAGCTCGGAGCGGTCTCCTGAGCTGCTACTGGGCTTCGCTCAGTTGGGGCACTCTGGACTGGTGCTGGGAGGCCAGCCTGCGCGGCTTGGGCAGATTGTGCGGCTTCGTAGCTTGCCTTGGCTGCCTTGCTGATCCAAACACACCAGGCGTGTCCTGAAGCACCCTTCTGCCAGTAGTTTCGATCATACTCGGGGCCAAGCTTGGGCCCCAAAGCGACCCTCAGCACTGCTGGAGAACCCATCTCTGCAATGTACAGGTCGTGATCTGCGCGCAGGATCTTTACGACAGAATCTACCTTCATGCCGGACTCTATGCGCAGCCTCATCAGCTTCTTGATGTCATTGCGGACATTGTCGCCCCAGTCACATACATGATCCCAAAAGACACATGGGATACCAGGATGGGTAAGGATGTATGCGTATCCAATCAGGATTTTGTCGTTTGGAAAGGGCCAGTGGGCTTGAGTGCTGCCCGTATCATGATTGTCTAGAAAGGTGACAGCATGAGTGGGCATCCAGCCGATAACTCCTGGAGGCTTGCCTCTTGAATCCTTCAAACGCCAGTACTGGCAGTTCCGGACAGCTTCCTGCAGGACACCTTTAGTGGTGAAGTCAAATGCCGTGGAAGTTTTTCCAGTACCGTTGATCCAATTGATAGTGTCTTGACGGTGTCGATCTTGGTTGTGAGCCAAACCATTCTCGTCATATGCCATGTCAAGCCAGAGTTCTCCCACCGCCCATGAGGGTTCGGATTTCTTGCAATACATTCCGACATACTCTGCCGAATATCCCTTGACAAAGTCAAAGCGCCATCCATCAAATCCCAGTTCCAGGCGAAGCCACCGCAACCAAACTTGGATGCTCTTCTGCACCTTCTGGTTTCCGTGATCGATATCGGGTGCTGCGTCAAACTTGCCATCATATTTTCCTGGCCCTCGCTCGCCGGTCCCATCAGAGAACTTGTCTCCTAAGGTGATGGCCCAACCTTGCCAGTCCATCACGCCGGCAAAGCTTTTGCGGTGCTCGATGCCTGTGCTCGTGAATACATTCCATCGCCCTTCTGAGTCCTGCTTGTCTCCGCACCGGTGGTTGATGACAATGTCTGCCATTCCACGCATGTCAGCCTTATGAAGCTTTGAGAGCAAGCTTTGCAAGGAAGCCTTGTTGCCATACTTGGAGCCATCAACGTTGAAGAGCTGCGAAGGCAAGTAGCCCTGGGGGGCGACGGACTGAGAGCAAGGTGGCAGCCAAAGGTCCGTGATCCCCATGTCTTTGAACATTGGGATTTTGGATGCCACAATGCTGTACCAGTCACCATTGCCGGCCTGATGACTCTCCCAGTTGAATGCCTGCAGCAGTATAGTCCTAGAGGGGTCAGCATAATCTGTGATGTCCTGCATCTCCTGCAGAATTGTGTGGCTGGAAACTCGCCTCTGCCTCATATTGAGATCTGCTCTCTCCAGGTCTTTGACGTGTTGCTCCTCAGCTTCAGCTTCACGGAAAAGCTCCTCGGCATCAAACATCATGAGACTTGGTGTTCTACTCATCTGGAAGTTTGTGGAACCATCTTCATTGAGCATAAGGTGTCGGGATGTGTTCTGCTTCATGAAGGAGGGCCTGCTTTCCGCAGGCTTCGGCGTCTCAGCTGGTGGGGCTGGCGCTTGCGACGCTGCCAGCCGAGAGGTCTCGACTCGGAGATCGGGCTTGCCATACTCGCATCGGATGATGACCATCTTTGGCTCGTCGAGTTGAAGCTGCAACTTCTTGTTGTTGCCGCCCTCCCACTTGGCATCTTGCCCGTTCTCCCCGGCCACAACCACCTTGAACTCGACAATGCTGGAGGACTTGAGTGCCACATCGGCTGACGTCCACTTCGGAAAGCTCTGAGCCGTCGTCATACAAGGGACGCCTGGACATCGCATGGCATTGCGCTAGCTCTGCTTACCCCGGCCAAAGCAACCCAAATTCCCTAGATAGTAATAGTAATAGTAATGATAGTAATAATAGTAATAGTAATAAAAATAAGAACAGGAATAACAAATAGAGCGCCTTCCTCCACTTTCCAGGTCCCGAGCTCCGGAGTTGAGCCCACGATGTACACCGCTTGCCCGGGCTTCGTGCGCGAGCACTCCACGCGGAACTGGAGCACGGAGGTCCCGGAGGTCGTCATTTCGCTTGGGCGAGGTGTGTGCAGCATGGGGTAGTACGGAGCTTGCTTAGGTTTACGGAAAGTACAGATTTGGTACCAAAGCAGTTCAGCAGAGAATCAGCTATTCCAGATCACCTGTGCACCTGCCCATGTTTTTGAGCATTTCATCTTCTGATCATGCATGTCTCGGAATGCAATTGAAACAGAACCAATCAGGGCACAAAAGGCTGCGCAGAAATGCAGAAAAGGTATCACGTACCGTTCCGCAAGGTCCTCACCCCTTGCCCAAAAGTCATCCCCAGTGCAAGCGCATGGCTGCGGATATCCTCGGCCACCCGGTGCCTGAAAAGGAGATTGTCTTCTCTCACTTCAGCTTGACTGATCCCATCTGCTCCGCTTACCACGCCTGCTTCGCATGGCATCAAACTGGCAACATGCCGCAGCCTGACATTACGGTGTCAAAGGGGTCTAAAAGTTTAAAAGGCCACCGAACCTCAGCCAAGACTTCCGAGGTCAAAGACTTGCCCAGGAAGGAGGCCACCCGAGTAATTTCCCCGAGCAGGTCGGCCTGGACATCAAGGCTCTGCGACGCGACTGTTGGTGTTTACCAGCATTTTACAAAGTTATTTCATGGCCCACCGACCTTCAGATCCTCAAAGTAGACAATGCCTGGGAGGGAAGCCGCCACATCTTTGTCCGAACAATTCAGCTCAGGTTCGCCAAACTCATCATTGGAGTTGAGGACCGACCTCTAAACTCGGGACTGAGAGCTACACAGATGCGATCAGGGTGCTGCTTTGACAATTTCCACCTCAAAGCATTCCCAAGAAAACCTGGAATGATCGGCTGCCCCTAGGCGAGCCTACCTAGATCCACAACGCTTGAATTTAAGTGGCAATCCATCCCTTCACATGGTCGAAGTACGACCCGCCATACTCCAGGGATCTGCCGTTGTGAGCAGTCGATGCCACGCAACTCGGACCTGTTGCTTGGCAAAGGCCTTTGTCCGCTGATCCACTGCTCCACCCACTCGTTCCAACCTGCTTTGCATGGCACATGTATCGTCTCATGCGTATCATACAAAGGCAAACTGGGGGAGCTACTACCTTCCCAGCCGATGGCCTGGTTGTTGGCATGATGATGCCTGGCCCCCGAAAGGTCCCACAACTTGAGCGATGTAGGACCATACTGTAGCTTGTGGCATAACGGCATAACCAAAGTTTGCATTGCCTGAGGGAGATCAACGCGTCCTACAAGCATGGCCATCTTCTACCCCTCCACATGCAATATGTGGGAAGTTGTCCTTTGGGTTGCGCGCAACGTAAACCACCTGATGCCAGGAATGGCGGAAAAGCTCACAACATGATCTTGCTGGCATCTCGCACGCCTTGCCGTGCTTCTGCAAGATGTGGTCCTCGCCACGTGCAAGTCCTGGATACCTTGATGGCTGTGATGTGTTCCTACGGTTGGTAGGCGCTAGGACCTGCCTGTTCACGACTGGGCTACCAGGCATGTCGGCAGGCACGTGGCTTTTGAGAATGCGAGGGTGCGGAAGTTCCTCGATCCTTCTGACCTGCTCCAAACGCTTTGCCACCAGCAGCAGCCCTCGCTAAGTGATCTTCATGCCAACGCTTCGGAGAAGGTAGGTCGCCCTCAGTGGCTGGCATAGCTTGCAGAGGATGCGATGCCTCAGCGCAAGCTTTCCTAGGACCATTTGAAGAGCCGTGAGGAGAACTGGAGCTTGAGTTGGGCACTGCCCTCGAGGAAAAGAGCGTGATCCTCCTTGGCTGCTCTGGCAAAGAGGTGGAAGGCCCCTGCATTCCCTGCGCATCAGTATTGATTGCCTTTCTTTTTTGCGCTATGGATTCAAATCTTGTCTTAATGAAGTGAGACAGGTTCCACCGAAACTAGAATAGGACCGATGCGGGGCCCAAGAACCCAGGAATAAGATCACGCAACTCCTGGCGTTCTTCGATGTCGATTCCGCACGCGCGGAAATCCAGAAGCATCGTGGCCAGGCTGCTAGGAAGGCGCTGTAAGAGAGCTTTTGCACCCACGAAGCTTATTCGGCATCGTGCAAAATCCACATGTAGGCAGGCCAAGGAAGACAGCTGCTGCAGACCGTAGGATAGTGCACATGCTCCATCTCGTCCGACAGAGCAGCCACCTAGGCCCAAATGCAGCTTTTCAAGGTTTGGAGGGAAATGTCTCGAGAGAGCGGCACTTCCATCTGCTTGGATGTTGCACCAGTCTAAATCCAAGTGCAAGGTCTTCAAACCTTGGGGAAGGCCCGCTGCCACAGCATTGGCTCCATTGGATCCCAGCGGACAGCCCTCAAATCCCAATTGGAGAGTCTCAAGGCTGGCAGGCAGCTGGGACATGACCACGCAGGCATCCTCGGCAAGGAGGTCACATCCACCGAGCTGTAGCCGTAGTTCTTGCAACTTCTCCGGCAAGTTCTGGGCAATGGCATGGACACCTGTGGCTGGCAGCCGGCAATCCCTAAAATCCAGGCAAAGCTCAGACAAATCTCTGGGAAGGTGTCGGGCCACTGCTCGGGCCCCATCTCCACCAACGGGGCAGCCCCGCATCGATAAATGCAGCTTCTGCAAAGTAGCAGGCAAGAACTCTGCCAGGGCTCGCAGTCCAGGTGCTCCAATTCCACAGCCTCGGAACATTAGCTGAAGATTTGTCAAGCCCTTGGGTAATCTTTGGGCCAGGACGGCAGCCCCATCACTCCCAATGCTGCACCATCGGAAACGAAGCTCTAACTGCTGCAGCTCGGAGGGAAGCCGCGAGACCAAGTGCTGCATGCCTTTACGGCCCATGTCGCATGAGGCGAACCGCATTCCAGACCGAAATGCCAGGTACCAAACATCTGCGCTCTGTAAGCGCCTCCAAGAACTTTTGCAAAGCCGTTGCAGGCAAAAAAGGCCCGCAGGCACGAAAGCGGCAATGTGTAGTGTCACTGCATCATGAGCAAGGGACATGGGACAAACGCGCCATGCAGATGGCTTGAGTGACTGGCCGCTTTGCTTCTTATCACTCCATGAGTAAATGTTGTCAGTGCACAGCCTCAGGATGCACAGGCTCTTACAGTTGCTCGATATTTGCGGGCCCGTTGCGGAGCCTAAAATCCGAATTTTCAGTTTGCAGCATCTCATGACACCGGCTATCTAGCTGCGAGTTGTGAGCCCGGCAAAGCATTCAATGCTTCTCCACGGCCATGTTTGGCACATGACGACACGTGCTGCACACGCTCGGAGAACTGCGTAGTTCGCTTTCGGTCCGAACAAGCAGCTCACCACGATCTGAACCTGCAACTGAAGAGATGCGCTTGTCCGGCACAGAATCCGACAAAACCACTTGAGTGCAACGCATTTTTCGTGCATGTTGTAAGGACACATTGCTACTGTACCAAGACCCTCGCCATCCACGTGGTGCCACAGCGTGGGAAGGTGACAATGAAGACCTGCTTCCCGTGTTCCCCAGTGCACTGGCAAAGGCATGGCCGTATATGCTCTGTTCACATAATCTTCTCAGGCAGCAACATCCTCTGGCTTGCAGTGGAAGACTTCCCGCAAGGCAAGAAACCTTATTGTTCGTGCTGGTTGCAGGCTGCATCTGCAACCCTGTCATACACAAGATGATGACAAGCAAGCTCTCGGAACTGTGCGTGGAAGCAGGATCCAAACCACACAAGCGCTCTGCAGTCGCTATGGCCTACGGAGTGGCAGTCCGAAGATTGACAGGTCAAATTTGGAGTTAATTGAGTTCTGCCGCAGGTAGCCATCCGGCCTCTGAATGGCGCCCAAGTCCTGCGGATTGATCTGAAGCAACTTCCCCAGTCACTACACGACAGCTGCTAGAATGATAAGGTCCTTCCAGGCAGCGGCAGGCCAACGCAAGGCCTCAGCAACTGAACTTCCAACCCAGCACTCTGCACTAAAATTGTCGCCAAGTACGGATTCGAACCCAGTGAGGAGACTGGACATCAGATTGAGGAGATGGCAACTCAAGTCGGTCGGGGCAATCTTCAAAGCCTTCCAAGAGTGAGCATCAATGTTTCTTCCGGCCATTCAGCTCATACGCGAGATTGGTACTTTGCTCCAACGACCACTAAATAGCTGAGAACCGGACTTCTTGCAGTGCAGACAGAGCATCTGAGAAGTCGCCCTCCTTCGCTTGCAAAAACTACTTGAGCAGGCAACCACTCTGAGCCATTTTTTCTGCATGCACCTCCGCCATTATCGCGGCCAAATGGAACCTTGCCTTGCGAGGTGTCGTGCAAGTGCTGCGCCGAGCGGAACACGCAAACACTGGCCTGTGGTAAGCTGGGAATGAAGGAATGGAAAGAAAACGGATACTACTATATTGGGTTATATAATGTTATATAGTGAC
The DNA here is from genome assembly GCA_905231905.1 of Symbiodinium pilosum. Classification (NCBI taxonomy): domain Eukaryota; class Dinophyceae; order Suessiales; family Symbiodiniaceae; genus Symbiodinium; species Symbiodinium pilosum. The sequence goes on along the minus strand of CAJNIZ010044149.1, from coordinate 98,817 downwards.
TACTACAGGGATCCATTCCTTCATTCCTAGCTAGCCATTGGCCAGAACAAGCAGCCTCGACTCGCAGGGGCTCTACACGCATTGCCTTACATTCGAGGCCCCGTCCAAACAAGCAGAGGAACTATCAGACTGCGCCTCTTTCAGCTGAAGCTTCCTGGTACCGTTGCCCTGGGCACGCTCTCCCATCCCAGTTCTCTTGCAATAACGATGATGTTGCTTGTGGAGGTAGGGCGCAGACCGAGTCAAGAGCACAAGCCAAGTTGACACCTCATGGAATGGCCGGGCATTTGCGGATCACTGAATCAGTGAAGGCGCCTGAGGCCGGCACGCAAAGCATACTCCAAAGCACTCGAGCCTGTGCAGAGACTTCCAAGGCTACTGACTCACCGTGCGACCACGACAAATGACTTCTGTCGATTGGTGCCTGGACGGCCTTGACCCTTCAAGCGCTCAAGTTGCAGTACTGCCTCCTGCGAAACCTGCCAGTGGCTTACAATGCGATAAGCTTCATGCTTGGGGCAATTCGGGCCTCTTGTGCCCGCAATCGCTGCCCACCCCGCAGCAATGCCTAATGCTTTGAGGATTTTTGCAGCCACGTTTTGTACAGCAGACTTGTGAACGCAACGCCAATGAGATGCGCAAGCCAGGTTGACTCTGTGCTCCAGTTGGGAGATCTCACTGACTTTGCAGTTGGTGACCTGCACAGTGCGAACACACATTCTGCAAAGCGAACGGAACTTAAACGCCTCTGGACCGGATGTCTTCGCAGGCAAAATCTCAGCAGTGGATCCTCTGCTGGACCTTATGCGCAACAGCTGGATGAGGTTGAGCGGTGGCGTGCATTCTGAAAGCAGCTAATCCAAGATTCAAGTGTCCGACGATATGAGCTTTCGACGCCTGCGAGGTGCCTTGACTATCCAGCTTTGCGCAGTTCCACAATTTTGGCGCTTGCTCGGCTTGGGGCCCATTGGCTCCGCCGCAGATATGGCACCTAAGTCGCGTGCAACCCCTTGAGCGATTTTCACGGGCGCCAATCTGTCTGTCCATGTCAGGCAGGCACACGGCATATTCGCTGCGATGCGTGCAAGCCCTGGGCGATGTCAATCTTGATATTCAGCGGACATGCTGTGGGTCAATAGTCAACGTACAATTCTACCTGATAGGCTGCAATGCGTCAACGGGGATTCCTTGCTTCATGCCTGTAGTGGTCGGGGATATCCGCCCAGCACACACTCCACATCATGATGTAATTTCCCTTGGCTCCACACTCTAATCTCAGCGGAATGCGAGACCTTGAGCTGGTTGCGTTGGATCATCGTGTCTGCGGGCTGCTTGTGCAAGCTACTCAAGGGCACCCACCCTGTGGCCACTGGTTTGAGACCTGACCTGTGCGCAAGCAAACATCTTATTGCAAGAAACATGCTTTGAAGCTGAGCAGTCTGGAACTCAGAGCCTGTGGGCTCGTCCCATCACCAAACCACATTCCAAGGACACTGGTGCGAGGGCCATGGCAGGTAGCTTTCGTGGCTGGCCATCAGGCCGCCGGATAAGAAGTTGCGTTGAATGTGCTATCGGTCTCGGTAGCTTAGTAGGGCCTCCAATTATGCGGTCTCTGTGTTGTAAGGCTGCTGGACGGTGTCGAGAATTTCGACCTTGATGGATGCTCCGGGCCTGCTGACTGGCACCAGACTTCACTGCTTGGCTCATGCTGAGGAGTGACGAGGCCAACTCGCTAGCATCTTCAACGTGCCAGAGACATGCACGCCCTCCTAGAATGCAATGGCCCACCCAAGACCTCCCCACACTGGTCTGCGGCATTCACGTTTTGCTGCCTGTCAAGAGCGCCAGGGCATATCGGCAGGCACCGAGGTCTCTAGACCTCGGAATGCACCATACAGGACGGCACGAAATGCGTCTGCTGCTCCTTTGGAAGGCTTTGCACTCCATGTTTTTTCGGACTTGACATGCTGTCATGGAGCGGTCGACTTAATTGCTGTGCACCCTGGGCGCCCTTTTGCGCAGTAAGGTCTACTGCTTGCTGCTACCCATGACCTCATGCTCACTGCTCTGCCGCTGCGTTAGAGGCCCAAGCACCATCAGTGGCGTGTTAGGCCCCGCTGACTGCTTGTCCAAATGCCGCAAAACAGGCGGAATGCCCATTGTCATCCGCTCAGCCTTGTTTGTCGTGTCCACTTCCGTACCAAGCCTTCGCAAAGAGCAGTCTCTTCCCTTCAACACTTTGCAGCTGCGCAGTATGTTGTTTTTTTGCTACACTGGCCTGGCCCTGCGGCTCCTGCCCAACCTCTGCGCAGCGCTCGAGTTTGCTGCCTTCAGTGCCAAAAAATTGACGGTCTGGAAGTTGCCTCCACCTCACTGCGCTTCCCTGAGGCTCTAGCCCTGTGACCACCAGCTGCCTCGCGCAGTCTCTTTGCTGAAGGCAGCGATCCAAAGAGCGAGAGACGAGAGCCCAAAGGCAAAATGATTGGTCGCTCTACGTTTTCACGCTCGGCCGCGTCACTGCATAAGGTCAGGAGAGCCAGGGCACCTTCTGCACCTACTTCGCGTTCAGAATCTGATCCAGGTATGACTGGCCAAGAGTCGAGTCATACCTCAGAAGCGACTTTCTTATCCTGGCTTGTGAACGTGCAGGCCTAGCTGGACATGTGGACGGCTCCACATGCCATGAGCTCGAGAGACAGCCAACGCCGATGAAAGCTAGAAAGGTGCACCTGATACTGCTACATCAAACTCGCAGCCAGATGGTGTTTGATGGCTGGTAAGGAACGGCACGAAGTCAAACAGTCACGTAGTGGTGGTGATGGTGAGTGAGCTGGTGGACGTGGGGATGAGGAGGATGGGAAAGTAAAAGGGGCCTAAGAAGCAGCAACATAACAAGATGAAAGACGACAACAGAACATCATGAGACGGAGCACTGTACCACGGGACTGGTGATGGTGAGGACTTTGACGATATCATAATGGCCCTAGCCAAGTGCCACAACCAGCATCTGACTGTGGCGGAATGGATGTTGACGCATTCTGAAGATTATGAATCATGATTGTGCTACATATCATCACGCTCACCATGTTTGTTAAGTAGTGTTTGTACCGGTGTGATTGTTGCCCTTCTGGGACAGAGGATGGTACTGTAGTGATGGTGGTGGTTGCGGCGGCAACGGCATGATGATGATGATGATGATGTTGATGACTTCTACGACGACGAGGAGGATGATGATGTGGTGGGAGTGTGCCAGCGATGGTGGTGGGGTGGCGGTGGCAGGCAGAACAATGATGGCAGTAGTGCGCATCATGCATGCTGAAGAAGAATTCAGCATTGATGGCAACAACTATAATCCTGATGGCAGCAGTGATGGGCAGACTTCATGAGAGCCTTGACTTCTGCAAGCGCTGCATCCCCACGGCCCCTTCAACAAGACCAACGTCTGAGGAAAGCTTCCAAGGCCTGCTCAAAACTGTGATAGAACCAGCTTGCGCAAGCTTTCGTAACACCCAATGACATTGCAATGAAGTAGCTTCTGCAGAACGTGCAGGACGACGTCGTAGGAGTGATAGATCTCGTGCAGGATCAGCGCCTAAAATGCAAAAGGCCATGACATGAAGGTGGCTTCTTTTCAGTGAACGCTTGGCAGGGCACGAGTTTGAGGAGCTGGTCTCTGGAGTGGCTCTGCAGTTCCCAAAGGTCACGGACGTACACCGCGTCGGCCCAGAGTTGCTGGGAGATGGGTTGCAAAGGGTTTGCCGAAAGATGCAGGGGCTTCATAGGCCTCCCGTGCAGCGAAACGAAACGGTGGAACACGAAGCCCTGACCTCGCAAGAAGCTATCCACATCCGCAAAAAGTGGCTGGTGCTCGTACATGTCCACAAACTCGACCTCGCATGCAGGGGCGTGACAGCATTGGGGCAGTGGGCAGGAGATGTCTAATATCAAGAGCTGACTTGAGAGCCTCTGTATGAACCACCAGGACATCCTTGAGAGCCTGCTCGGCTCCCTTCAGTACAGATAGCTCGAAGCCCTGCACATCGATCTTCAAGTAGTCAACTCCTCTGCCCGGAATTTGAGGCAAAAGGTCATCAAGCCTCCTAGTTTCCATCTCGCTGCGCTCCACAACTGTGGTAACCTCCTCTAGCTGCACAAATCGGCGCAGCAGCGGAATGTTAGGTTCAAGCATTGAGGAGGTCATCGCTGCAGAACAGCGGCGGAATTGTCCCCGAGAGCCATCGCCCAAAGCCCAAGGAAGGAATTTGAAAACGCAGGAGCTGGAGCCTCCGTCAGCGCCATCTGCACTCAAGCTGTCAATCAAGGTGTTGAGCCGATCGCACTCTTCTGAGCACGGCTCGAAACCCACCACGGATTCACAGTGGCCTCTTCTCTGCAGTGGACGCCAAACTTCCTCGGCCTCGTCGAGGAACATTGCGCCTACATCAACGACTCGAGTCCTGGGCAGAGCAGCCACGCCACCCTTTGCAAGAAATTCCCGCAAAGGGAAAAGAGGCGGCGGGTGCTTCGGCGCTGATGCAGCAGGCGTAGCTTGACCATTTGGTGTAGCAGAAGGTTGAGGCGGACCGGATGCTGTTGATGACGTGCCAGCCGGTGCCGACGCCAGTGCAGGCTCCATCAACAACGAGCTAGGCTAAGTTGGCTAAACCTTCCAACATCAGCAGGTATAGCTGTTGACTCGCTATACGGTGCTGGCAGGGTGCATGCGCATAGAGAGCCATGCGCAGTTTGTTGCTCGGTCAGTATTGGAAATTTGTGACTGAGGCATTGTGTAGACAGCTGCCGGCTAATAGCTGCAAAGACTTTACCCACGTGCCGCTTCATGGTCCTAATCATGTTGTACAGCCTGTTCACCAGCCAGAAGAGATACAGTTCCTATCTCCATGGTTGCGGAGGTCCAAGCATGACATGCGCGGCAGTTGAAGTTCGACACAGGCCTATGGAAATCGTCGACGTGTCCGTAGAAGCCCATTGAAAGTTGGAGCTGCCACGATTGCGCCTGCAGATTCGCCCAATGGCATATTTCAAATTTAGATGCCGGGGGGTCTATGTGCATAGAGAATGAAGACGAATCGAGTAGGATGGCATGATACAACAAGCGTCCTAGCTCATTGTTGACTTCATGTCTGCAACTGATTTTTGATAATGTTTCATCTACTGTACTCTGCAATCTTCAGATCCCTTCCACAAAGACCTCCCTAGTGTTCATGTCAAAACAGCTATATAGAACCCGCAGGACGATGGATTTCATTTGAAATCGCCAGATGCAAAAATGCAGCTGAGGATCAATGTGGTGCCATGCTGGCAACTATCTTCTCACCATGTGCGAGCCGATAGCAGGGTCCACGCACAAAGCCAGGGTTGCCATCGCCAGGCTCAGTCATAAACAGTTCGCCTAAGCTGCACTGTGTGCATCACATCAATCAGTGCCTCTTTGCCAAGGGCAGAGCCATTGCATGGCAACAGCTTCAAGGGAGGCAAACTGCCTGCATTAGAAGATTACGGTTTTGCCAGGAGCTGCAGGGCGCCTTGTTCCATCAAAGTGGATGGACTTATGTAGAGGACGGCATGTGCACGAAAGGCTGTGTGAAAATCAGGCTCTTGAGTTTGTGCATCTTGTCTACTGTCTTATCAACCCCCCTGTGTACCAACTAGGTGGAAGTCCGTAGTTCATAAACCCCGGGTGGAACCTGAGGCCCTCACTTCGGCTCCGCCTGAATTGGAGCAGCTACGGGGAAAGGCGCGCGGCCATCACTTGAGCCATGCAGCTGCACAGCCGTTCTTCCCAAAGCCGATGTTTGCTCTGCTGGGCGTCAGACCCTGAAGACCTTCCTGAGACCTTGCTTCACGGACAAATATGACTGCTTAGTCATGTTTGCCTGTCGCTGCGGAGACTAGGCGCATGGCACTTTCTTCCCTGCAACTGCACAGGCGCATCCTTAGTCTCATACGCACTCACTTTAAGATGACGACACAGACTTCTGGGGAGTGGACTCAAAGCCTGCTGTGGATCTGCACCGTTTCCCAGCGCCTCAGTCGCTTCTTGGACATGGCGTGCAGCCGTGACAAAAAGAACTGAAGCCGCCGCGCACAGGCTTGCGGCGACAAAAGTGTCGCCAGCACCCAAGGAATCCACGGCCTACCCCACGGCTAAAAGTCAAAGCGTGGATGCAGGGAAGAAGCTTCAGTAGCGCGGCTGCGGCGGCCTTGACCACAAGCGCCCTCTCAAAGTAAACCTCGCCAGGCCAGACAGCCAAGACACCGTATTCGCCTATTGCAGCTGCTGCTGTGCTTCTTGTTGTCGTTGCTGCTGGCGCTGCTTTGAATACTATGCCGGTAGCAGAAGTCAATCCCTCATCTCATGGCGCCTCGCCGTCAGGAAGCTCCTTAGCTATTGGGCATATTTTGAATCTGGAAAACTTCTGGACACCAGGGACAGGGAAGAAACGATCTGAAATGTAAAGCTGCGAATCGCAATGCCTTCAGAATGCGGGCTTTGCCTCTAGGCTTCAAAAACTTCCTGCTCTCAAGAAGTTGGGCAATCGAAGCCCTTCCCAAGGCAATTTTTTGCACTTCAAATTGCTGGTAACAGCATGTCGGGCCCCTCCATGAGCCCAGTGATTCAAGCTGAGCCCTTGGCCAGCGCAAACGCACCAAAGGCTCCCCAGGGACAGATCTGCAGCCAGGGTCTCAAGTATATGTTTTGCTCGATTGATTCGGACGGTCTCAGGACACTGCCCACAGCGCTTGCCGGCAGTTGGCCTGCTTTGCCACATGCCAAGTCAACCACAATTACACCACCCCCTCCCTCTGCCTTGGCTGCCAGGGCCTGCAAGCACTTGACGGCTAAGTGCGCCCGCCTTGGCCAATTCATGTTGTGGAGCCTGCGGAAAACAAGTGATCCCAAACTCGGGTCCTGGCCAGTTCTGGTTGCTTTGACCAGGGGCGGATGCGGTGGCAGCCTGCAAAACTGGTTTCAAATGATTCCTCTGGAGGCCAAAGCTCCTCCACAGCCTCCTCGCCAAGTAAGTCGGAGGCTCGGCCCCTCATAAAGTCACTGGAGAAGAACGCCACGTCACCTCAGCCCAGTTGCGCTGCAAAAGCTAGCAGCTTCTTGCAAGGCTTTGGCTTCCAGCAACGCTGCAGCAGCGGAAGAAGAGCCGCCACTTCGAGGTTGGGTTTCTCCACCTCCAAACTGAATGGGTGCATCAGAGCGTTGTCCCAGCATTAAATAAACACCTTCTGCAAATATCGGCCTCAACTGAAAGGATTGGAGTCAGGGGCACCCTGCGTGCAAGACATCCACAAGCCTGATTTGTTCCTATGTACTATGCTGACCTGAAGTCGGGCACTTCTGGGCGCAGAATTGATGCCATTTGGAGCACCTGGTTCCGAAGCACGTGGCTGTGATTGCTCCAACTTGTTTCGTAAAGAAATCTTAAGCGCATGACTCCGGGCATCTGGCGGCATTCCAAGTGACACCTCTGAACATGGTGCGGGACTGATCTTATCTGGGCTAGAAGGGGATAAGGGAATATGTCATACAGGGATTATGTTCCCGTATTCCCTACTAACCCCCAGTAAGTAATTGCGAAGACTCTCTCCTTGAACTCTGGTGCACTTGAGCTGGGGCTGGTACCATCCGGCAGGCTCACCAGCGGCTTTGACCTCCCAATAACCCTTGATAACGCTTGAGGACCGACGAGGGGTGTACGGACACTTAAATGACACATGTGATCTCTCCGTGCACCAAGGAAAGCTTACACCTGCAGAGCTCTGAATTATTGCTGCGGGGCTAGGGTGCTACGTCATGCAAAGAAGCAGCAGGTGCAAAATTTCTTGCATGCGCATGCTGATGATCTATTGCCTGCTTGAACACCTCATGTAGGTGCTCCGCGCGCATCTCGCTAAGACCACGTCGCCTTCTGTGGAGAGCTCGCGAGTTATAGGAAGAAACTGCTTGGGCGTTTCATACAGATGCAAATACCATTCACCACCAAGTACTTGTTGGCAGACTTTGCACATGCCACTTCCAAGCCACGCACGATGAAATGATCGTACGCGCTCCGGAGTCTGCACCTTCAACGCTCACCAAGCCCCAAAAGCCCAAAGACCGCTCCATAATTACACGTTTGCCAAATGTCTCAAGATATCTTGCTTACTACTCAGATTGGCGATCACGAGCAACGTTCAGAATTTCAAACCAACCAGCTGACATCAGCGGACATTCCTAAGCACAGAGCTGAGCAACACGAAGCTCGTTGGCAGCCCGGCACCATCCGCATCCTGGTTTCTCTTCATCTCACAGTCACGCTCTGCAAAGGCTAAGCTGAGTCAGCAACTTCCTGGAGCAACCTGAGCCATCATACGAAAGAGACTTCAAACCTGCTTCTGATGGGAAAGTGGTGGGCATTCCCTGATCTGAGCTCCTGTGAGTGCAAGTTAGGAGCCGAGGCACGATGTATCAACTCCTAGAAGTCAAGTGTGCTTCTGCAGGCCCAAGTGAGTTTGTGGCCTGCCTGCTGCGTGAAGACTTGCCAAGGCGAACTGGGCATCTGCATCCCCTTTGCTAGGGATGATGCCTGCAAAACGGAGATGTGAGACGCTGGCAGCTGGCGGTGACCTGCTGATATGTGACAAACAAGGCCCGGGCCCAATGCGCTCACGCGCTGCCTGCCAGGAGTCATGGTCTCTGTTGTATAAACCGCTTTAATGACCAAATCCAGCGCGGCCCTACCTTTTTTCACCACTTTGTTAGAAGTACGATTGGATAGCATACTTGGGATTAGCATCCGTTGTACCAATTGCATTCTGTAGCGATCCGACCCTGGCGGGACCAGCTGCTTGAGCACCTTTCACGAAGCGCAGGCCACAGTGTAAGGAGAACATGCGGTTTCTTTTGTATGAGCATCTTCGTAACATATCATACCATATCATATCAAACCCATATGTGCACATCATATGGTATCGAAAATTCAAAGCAATATAACATATGAGATAGACAGCCAGGGCGTTGGCTCGGCAGCTGTTGGCGCCATTGCCTACAAGGCCAGCGGGCGGCTAGCGTGGCACTTGCAACTGTACTGCTAGCCCTGTGTCAAGCTGTTCAACTTTTACTCTTAAATGCCTGTGCTTTGCACGGGATGGATGTCCCTTTCAACAGTGGCAAGGATGGAAAACCAGGACATTTGATGCATCGCAAAAGGGAGTCAGGGGTCACTCCGTCAACAGGGCTGATTGTCCATCCATGGGGGTCTTGCTGACCATGGGAGCAACGATTTCGAACTTGCGACAGGAAACCCTCCACAGATCCTCACTTCTAGCAAAATCCAGGTAGAAAGCTTCGGGCCTCCCAGCGTTTTGGTGAAGGATGTTGCCCTGCCAGGATTGCCAAAACGAGTGCACTGTTCAGCTTCGCGCACGCTACATCTAGCGGCAAAGCTGACCGTGTATTGATATGTATTGGTTCTGCTGTTTTGCCCGTGCTGTACAAACGGAGGAGCGCTCCACATCAGTGGGTCAAGCGAGCAAGTACGAGCAAAACCGAAAGTTACCGAAATCAATCAGCTGCTAACTCGCTGCACTCACGTTGGCAAGTGCCGTCGAAAGTCGGATGTCCTTTGACATGACGGCGCCAGCTGTCTGCGTTGACACTCGAGAAGCTGTCAAGGTCCTAGTTGGTTCACATTCAAAGGTCCTGATTGATTTCGTAGATCATCGCGCCCACTGCCCAATCGATAGGTTTGCCAGCGTGCGATGTCTTGAAAACGAGGTTGTTCTGCTCCTGTGAAGTGCCAAAAGCTGTAGCGAGGCTTGCCCAAATGTTTTTAGCCACGAGCAGTCCTCCATACCATAACCAAAATTGAGTAGAACATACGCGAAGGTTGCATGAAAGCACAAGTGAGTGCGGGAATAGTTGTCCTGCAGCACAGTACATATCAAGGAGAGCTTCTGTTGCCGTGACCCACCCAAGCCCTCCTCCACGCGGGAAAACAGCGCGTCGAGGATCTCGAGGGTCAGGGAGCACCTTAGAGCTGCATGGTGCGAAGTTGCGAATCGCTAAACACAAAGAACAGCAGGGCCCAAACACGTACTGCGTGGCAGCTCTGAAGTCCTCGAGCTGTGCCGTCTCGGGGAGGCCGAGATTTTTGGCAATGAGTGCGAAGTGCGCCTCAGGCTGCATCAGCTGCCAGACTCCATGGCTACCTGCACAGTTTGCAAATCCCCAAAAAAACTTGCAGCCATGGTGCGAAAGCAAGGAAACGCTCTGTATAGAGCCGTGGCTGATATACTCCATAGAATGAGCCTCAGGTTCACATTGCTCCGGCCAAGCGCCTGGCCCGTCACCATGCTTCAAGTGCAAGCAAGGGGCATTGCGCCACCAAGCATGGGGCATCTTTGTTGAAGATCCTCTTCATCAATTTTTCGCATTGCAAGAAGTCGCTAGTTCCCTGCATCTGCACCTGCCGCAGGCAAAGAGATGCTTCCCCTGTCTTCAATGCAGAGTTGGCCGAACGACTGCCTTGATGGCATGAAACCTGGCAGTGTTGTACGAGAACTTTGGAGTGTAGATGTAGCCTTTGGCAAAACATGGGTGATAGACTTCCGTCTCCTTGGTTTTTAAGTAGATGTCTCTTGAAAACATGCCCATCTTCGCATCAAAAACTGATGACTTACACTAATTAAGTTGGGTGGCAGACTGGACAGCCAGAAGGGCATCAGAAATCACCCGGCTGGCAGTGCTGTGGGCAGCCTTCCAGTGATTTGCTGCTCAAGTGCGCTGCTGTTGAAGCTAAAGGCATCTCAAGGCCTCCCGCACTCCGAAATGCAGGAAGGAGAACGAGTAAACTTGTAGCCGGTGTGGACCTCCCGGAATAGGTTTGACCAGCCGAAACTTTGTGCTCCTTTGTGCATTGAGCCGCTGGCCCAGCTTCAAGGGGAATGCGTGCTGAATAATCGACTTCTGGGGCATGAAAACGATTTGAGCCTTGGTGCTGTCCCATCCCATCCTTCATTGAGAATCTGTTACCTTCTCGCCAAGGCACCGAAGCTCCACCCAAATCCAGGGAGCCAACGGTAGTGTTTGATGAAGGGTTGCGGGCTGGCCCAAGGTTGCCCATCAAGTAGTTCCTCCCAGGCTTTCACTTGCAGCAGATTCAGGTCACATGGGGGGAGATGCTTGGAGGCCCACGCAGAAATCCAGCCGAAGACCCCCTCTTCCTGCAGGCGAAGCTTATCGCCATGCTTCAAGCCCCATCTACCCGAAGCAGTCAGGTGAGGTCCTCACCCGTGGCAACCGATGCCATGTCATTGCCTGTACCATCCAATGCAGCAATCAACCCGATTCCCCCTTCATCCCACTTCACCGGGAAAGCCAAGAGGTTGACGGAACATGAAGGGTGAAGTCTGGAAGTAGGCTCGAATGTCTTCCTCAGGAGAGGCATTCAACTCCAACTTTCAAATAGCTCACTCATGACGTTCTACCAAATACAAAAGGAACAGAAAGAGATTGCTTCTCAGCTATGCATCCAGGATGGCTTCACGCTCATCTGGATAAAGCAAGCGCATGCCAGCTGTAGCTCGCAGGTAAAGAGGAGTTTGGGGCCAAAAGGCCACTTCCTGAAGTGCAGTTGCTCGCTATATAATCCCTATATAGAACCCTTCAGGTCTATGAATCCATCCGGCTACATCAATCGAGCTGAAGGTCGTGCTTCAATTGCTGCTTCATGTAATCCAGCAGTGGCTTCAAAGACTCGCCGGCTTGATTGGGATGCTGTGCAAAGGATGCCACTCCAGGCTCCGTGCCTTGGGTTTGGGGTTTCAACTTTCCGAGGGTTGTGGTGCATCTTTAGATCCTCCTTGGAAGAACTGGGTTACTTGGAGCGCATAGATGGCGGACTGCAAATTCGTCAAGGCAAAGTTCAACTAGTCAAGTCATCCCTCTCCAGAGGCAAGCGGCTCAGATCACCCACTGACTCAGGAGAAATGATCTCGCCTGCACCAGCTTCTGGGTATGATCGGATGGCTAGTGCATGTAGAAGGATGAGCTTCCATCTGAGCTGGCCGCGATTCGTGTCTGCAGGTTGCCAGCGCAGTACGTAGATGCGCGATCCTTCGCTGCCTGTTGATGTTTTAGACTGAATCTAGCTGACAAAGAGAGAGATCGGCTTTTGTTGATGTGGCGAAGGGACCCTGTGCATGTCGGTGCTCTGCACTTCGTTAAATCTTCCGGGTATGTGCTCAAGATGCTCATGCGCATGCGCTGCCAAGTGGCCTGCATCGATAAAGGCACCTGGCATGGAGACGCAACATGATTCTGACAAACAGTCGCAGCTGGCAGGTCACATGAATCAAACAAAAACTCCCCAAGGGGCCGTATCGCCAGACCGACTTTGTGTTCGCCTTCTTGCTCCAACGCAGTTGCTTCAAGACGCTGCTCTTCCTAATTGCTAAGGGCTGGACAGCGACTGTTGCTGGAGACAGCAGAAGGACGAGGATCCGAAGCAGCATGTTGGTTCTAAGGTTCATGGATCTTGCGTGTTCCAATGTCTGGCTCAATCCGCGTCTACCCAGGCATCCCTGCGACAGTGCGACAGCGTATCATGATGTGCCTCTTCAATTCAAGGACTTCATATCTAAGTATGTAGCTGCAGTAGCCCTGCCCTGCACAACTTGCGTCGTCTGTAACTTGGTGACTTGTGCACTTCGCTTGAAAGCTGGTACCGCAACGCCATGCTGGAAGTCTCAAAATTAGCGACGCCCCTATCCGGCATCATTCAAGCTGAGTCCGCTTCATGCCCTGCCTCTGCGAAGAATCCTCTTTGGGATACGTTGGGACCTCTGCGTCCTAGCATGCCTCCTTCTAGCCTTCGGTCCTAAGACCTCTAGCAAAAAGATCTCCGGCCTGCAGGACGCAGTCAAGGCAAATGTTTCCGTACAGCAAGAAGCCGCCTGCTGCAACTGTAGGCCTTCACTGCATGTTATGCACGAGAACGCGTGGTCTTTTTACGAGACTGTATCCCGAACCGCTCCAATTCTGGACTGATCTAGTTGCGCGCTAACATCGCGTTGATAGCATCGTGGTGAAACTCTGGCTTTGCCAGTGCATGAGGTGCTCATTAAAATCTGCTTTTAATTTGTTAAGGCATTGGAATTGGATCCAAGAGTTGAGTCCAAATACTTCTGGAGTCTATCTTCCACACCATCCTCGAAGCGTGGCTTCGACAAATCCTTCGTGGGCCTCTTTGGGAAGAGCGCCGCTTGTGAGCGAAATCTATGCTTCAACACGTGCCTGAGACGTTTACGCGAGACGTCCATTCCTTTTTGGGTCAACATCACGCGCACGGCGCCGCAGCAGACCTGTCGCACAGTTGCCAAATAGTTTGTTGTCAATACCAGGTCCACCTGCACTGTTACTTCTGCCCGCTCGGAAGCTAAAATGTTGCCATGCTCTTGAAGCTGGCTCGACGCTTCCTCCAGAATCTCATGGTAGGTTACGATGTTATAAATATCGTCTTGTACCTCAAAGTCCGAGTCTGAAGGCGCCAAAGTGAAAACAGCTCCTATCCAATCCATGTCAACAAGGTATGTGGATGTACAGCCAGGCACATAGTGGCAGCTGTCATGGCCGTACTTCTGCGCCCCATGCTTGACCAGCGCTGGGTTTTCAAGCTTGGAGCAAAGCTTACCGTCAGCATAGATCATGATGCCCAAGAGAGCAATATCACTCGAGCGGATCCATTCTGGGTTGCCCTGCAAGGCACTGAAAGGCTTCAAGGACAAGTTTAGTTAAGGTCTTTGGCAGAACTCACAACCATCAAAAAGATGAGACAAGATAACTAGTGATTTTCTGCTTCTGCCTCGTACTTGCCCAAGCAAATCAGGCCAGCGTGAACCGGTAGCGCTGCATGAAAATACAATGGCTCTGCCGCATCGACCTGCTCCACCCACACCTGGAGGCACGCTGCTCTTGGGCGCGAAGCTGCTCATGTTACTGTACTACGGTAAGCCTCGCGATCATGGTGGCTCTCGGGGGGCTAATTAGCTACTCGAGGCGCAGAAGGAGCCAAACTCTACTCAAGGCTATGAAGAGACCCGGTTATCAAGAGATGGCGGCGAGTTGTTGCTTTGAAGAGCTGCCATCAAGGCACCTCCATTCTGGGATAGGCGGGGCCAACCTTGAAGGTGGATGCAAACTTGACCTTCCCTGCAAATTTGCCCCAGGTGTCTACGAACTCACGGTCCACCACAAGGTGCTCTGCAGGTCTAGGATGGGCTTGGTAGCCTGCAGGGTACCCTTGCATCTCGCTTGTAGAGCACATGCGCATTACACTCACACGTCAAAAGCAACAGGAATCACGACCACTTTAACACTTATTGGCATTGGTCATGCACTCCTTCCGAGTCAGCTGCATCCTTCCCAACAAATGGCCCACGAAGGATCGGATTCGTCACTGGCCGAGGAGTCTGAAGTTGACGCAGGGCATCCTTGATGCGCTGCCTTATGGGCCACACATCGTCTATCCTGGCCTGAATCTTGCGGTCCAGAAGCCAATCCGAATCTGGAGGCGTCTTGGAGGGCGACGTGCGCAAGGCGCTATCCTTGGGCTTGCTCAGTTGCTTCAGCTGCACGTTTTCCAGTAAGGAGCCGTCGGGAAATCGCACCTGAAACACTCCATCCGCCGTTCGCCGGATGAGCTCTGCCACAAATTTCTTGGCACCATGCGTCTCGACCCCAACGGCGACTTCACGTGAATGAGGGCTCACCCAATCGAGCTCGTGTAAATAGAGACCCTGTAAGTACTGCTCCTCCACGCACTCGGTCTCCCCGCTGTCAATCTGTACGGTATACTCGTAGTTGTGTCTCTGCAGGGCAGCACAAACACCAGTGACTTTTCCGAATCGTAAACTCCCGCTAAAGTCCCGCTTGCGAGATTCATCAATTTTGACATAACATCCCACGCGATGATTGCTAGCAGGTGCCGAGCCCATTTCAGCGGGCACCTGCAAACCTTAGAACTACAGCTTGAACCAATTTGCAGCGTAACATCCATCAGGGTCACACCAGTGGGCCCCCGAACCTGAAGCAACTTTACAAGGCTTCTGTGCCAAAAGCGTTGACAAGGTGGGCTCGCGCCCTGCAACTTCTGCGGAAGAGGAAAGAGCTTTTGCGAAGGATGCTCCTGCAGCAAGCCACAACATCAGTTTGCGCACATCTCTGCGAGCTCAGCTGCGCTTGTCTTGTTGTGAGCCTCGTCTTCCCGTTTGCGCTTCATTCTTGGACGGCAGGCACCCCGGGTAGTGCAAACACAAAGTCTTAGCCTGCAGTACAAGCTCTGGATACCTGTTCTGATAGCTGCGAATTACATTTGCCCTGTCTGAAGCCACTGTTGTTGCTCGAGCCGATCGACCAGAGTAAGATTCTGAGCCGCGAGGCCTTTCAGCTTTTGCCTGTATCATGGCATGATGCAGCCGCTGGCTTTTTTCTAAGTCTCTTTGAGCTTCAGCCGCTGCAGAGCTTCCCTGGCAAACCCCAGCTCCTTTGCCACTCTGGCACGGTTGAAGATCACTGGACAACCCACGTTGAGGCACGTCTCCCGGATCTCACCCTTACCCTTCTCTGCATCAGGCGCAGGCTGGTCGGGTGGTAGCTGTGGAAACCTGCAGCCAGCTCAGCACTCCAAAGTCTAAAGCTCCAGAGCTGTCAAGGGTGCTTACGAGATCTCCATTCAACCCAAGAGGATGCCAACAAAAACAAAACAATAACTGGTTTCTGTGTATGAGGCAGGCTACGCGCCGGAAGGAACTTTGCACTCTTGCTGGCAGTGCAAGCGCAAGGCATCCAGCTGTTCTCGCAAGGCACGGACTTTGCTCAAGGACTGCTCTTGCAACACTGGCAGCTTGTCATCGCATCTTGTACAAACAGCTGCACCGTTGCTGACATCGGCAGAGCACGCCAGGCATTTGGGCTTTGGTTTCATAAACTTTCCCATGCCCGCCTTTGAGGTTGAGGACACCACCACCTTCTGAGAGTTAAGGTTTCCAAACAGCAAGCTTTCGGCTTTCTGCGCATCGCCGCAAACGAGCTCGAAGACTCTAAGCAACGGTTGCTTCAACTGGTGCTCCAAATAGTAATCAGCATCGATAGGTAAATCGTTTTCTAGCGCATAGAGAGGGTCCTCCGCCTTTTCATAGACTTTGGCCTTGGCGGTTCCTGCCAGAACCAGGTAGGAAACACGATCTCCCAAGCGCGGAGCCGTTGCCGGGTCTCGCTTCTTCAGCTTTTCAGCAACTTCTGCATGAGGCATTTTGGATGCATACTCGTTCCTTCCCAGCGATTTTGAAATTACCAGGGATTTGAAATCTGTCTTGCTCTGCCGCAGATCATTGCACACATCGCGCACGTATGTAATAGCTTTCTGAGAGCCGTCAGACCCATCGGGTGTCATCAAGTGCTTCAGTGTCTCCTCCAGGCCGTGGCGAACCAAATCGCACCAATCACGTCTAACAGTTTCGATTCCTTTGGTCTCCAGCTCAGGTGCCTTATCTACAGAAGTGAAGGCCAGGCCTGCATATCGCTTCTTGGCCATTAGCAGGAAGGGCCGGTAGATTTTCTCAAACTCAAGGCGTACAGGGGCTGGAAAGATGGAGGAGCACACTTTGCAAGCCTCGTTGCTGAGTTTGCTTGCCTCTTCAAGAGGGAAGCCTTCAGGGCCAAACTTGACCATCACAGAATCTGTATCTCCGTAGACAACCTCCGCATTGTGGGCATAGCCGTTTGTAATTGAAAAGTGGGACTCCACCTTTGCCTTGGTTGCCTGGATCATCTCCCTTCCAAAGGCAGTGACGGCGCCTGCAACTTCCAAGCATGGCAGTGGGCCGTTGGTTGCCCCCGTGAACCCGTAGACAGAGTTGGCAGATAGTTTCAGGGCCAGCTGGCGTCCGTGGAGTACTTTGCGGCGTGTGGCTGCTGCCTCGCCCGAGCAGGTGGCTAGCTGGGACTTTGCCGCTTTTCTCGCTGCAAGCAACCGCTCAAGGATGGAAGGAAGGAGCCCCTTTCGGACGTGCGGCTTCACGAAGCATGTTGCTTGGTCGCTCAAAGCCGGGGGGGACTCGGTAAAGTCTGGACAGTCCGGCTTCTTTTCGCGACCTGGAGGGAGCAAGGTGGAGTAGCAAAGGTTGTGCGCCATCATGATGGACGGGTACAGAGAAGCGAAGTCCAGGACGGCAACCGGGCAACGATAGAAGTTGTTGATGGGCTCCAGGACCGTGGCACCTTCATAGGTCGCTTCTTCGCCGGTGCCTGAAGACATTGCATGGTTTGGTGATAGGGCCGCTAAGTACTTGCTCAATGCGCACGTCTCTCCGAGTTGCCCTGTAGCGCAAGTCAATGATGTGTTAGCACAGAGACATGGCAAGAATACCGAAGGGACCAGAATCATGAGGCAGCAGTGGCAAAGGAACAACGGCAAGGAGTTCAAGGTAAGGTGCAGAAAGCAGCAATAGATAAGGACCCCTCTCTGCAAGGCTGTAGTAGGCATGGGTGGAAAACACATGGGCGACGAAGACGTGAGCTGCAATTCACTACTGTCTCGAATTGTTTGCAGCCTGCCTGGTCGCTGTGGGAGGACAAACCCTCTCACTCGAGCTTCACGAAGCAGCTGCGTCTGGACCTGCGAAGGTGCAGGAGTGCGAAGTCCTGTAGATTAAAGCCTACAGGATTCTCCACGGCCTTGATGGCTTGGCCACGCTCGAGCAAGTATGACAGGGGGCAACCGGTGACCCGCGCCATCTCCTTGTACAGCAACATTGTCTGCAATTACAATTGCAGAACATTGCACATCCTGATCTGCCAAGCCACGATGAAGTTGTAGAGGTAGGCGAGGTGATCAAAGATGGCTGCAGATGCTTCTGCTTGCCGGAGCACGTGCTGTGCGTACGCGCGCGGGCGTCCGTCAAGGATGTTTTTAAGAGTTGCTGCGCTGAGCTCAGACAAAGGTGTTCGGCAAAAATGCTGGGATAGGGCACCCAAGGAGTAATCCACCAACCGATGATCTTTCTCCACCTGCTTCTGTAAGTCAAAGCCCAATCGTCCAGTGATGCCAGACACCTCGTTGCTCTTTGCTGTAAGCTTGACTTCCACTCCCAGGCGCCGGGAAAGGCTGCGAGCCAGCGGAGATCCTGCTTTGGCAACACCTTTCTTGCCCAGCATCCGGCGCACTGTCTCTGGCAAGTCATATGTCAGAATGATATCGGCATCCATCATGGCCAATGTCCTGAGATGTGCCAACTTGAGTGGCAACTATAGCACACTTCAAAAACAGCTTCCGGCGGTGAAGATACTGCGGCTAGGGCTCTCGCCAAAATGCTGTAGCAAAACATCTTCATCGTCTGCCACGAACAGAACGGGCGCTTCCTTGACCGGCTCCTGGTCCTGCTCTCGCCAGACCAGGCCCCAGCAAGCACAAAACTGGCCTCCGCTACGAACGCACTTGGATCTTTGACGCGTCCTGTGGTGCTGGCTCCTGAGAAGCCTTAGTAACATTTGACAGCTTCTTGGCTTGAATCGACGCCTATCGACGCTTGCAAGGCCCTAATCCCATTGCTTGTGGATCCAAGGACAAGCGGCTTGCGAGCGAAGCCACACTGCTCTGGCTGCCGGTTGCGCTTGTCCCTCCACGATCATCACGCAGGCAGCGCCCATTACCGATTGAGACTCCGCATCAACCTTGCGTCAGCATTTGAGCCACGAACTATATAAGCTCATGTCAACTCATGATATCTCATGATCCAGCTGCAGTGCAGGGCGCTGATAGCTCAAGAGCAACAGTACGCAGTGGTGGAACAAGAGATCCCGCATCTGTGTCCTTGCACGAACTACATCACAGTACGTGAACGTTGCCCAGCGTATCCAAGCATGCTTGTCGGTTGTAAGCCTCAACGTTTAACAAGCTTGCTCCAAGCTGCTAGGGGCAGTGCGTGGAACTTTGTGCCATGTCCAAGGTGTACGTCCAGCTCAAGTTGTGTAGACGTACTCCTTTCAGGAGCACTCATCGGTGTAACAACTTCGCTGGCATGCTGCAAGCGGGCCTGGAAGCTTGGTTCACCAAGAAAGCCCCGGCTTCAAACCTGACTGTTTGATAGTGAGTGGGAATTTGCCAAGCTCTTAGTACTGAAGCCAGGCCGCTCGATCCACCGCCCACCTCCCAAGTCATGGTCGATCAGGAAGCGCAAGATTAAGGCCTCACATGCAGCGCCAAGTCTGAGATATTCCTCCAAGGTGCAACAGATTTCCAGCTTTGAATGCCGCTCAGAAACTATGTTTGCTTCGAAGGCTGCAGTACTCTGTATTTGCAGGCTGCCCAGCTGCAGGTTTTCGAGAGCCTCTGCATCTTAGCAAGAGCTGCGCCCAAACGCACCAGAAAAAGAATCACGACTTGGTGGGCTGCCTTCAAGCACGGAGACACAAACCTTAAGTGCGGTGCTCCAGGCCATGGTGCACTTTGAATATCTAGTGACTGCAGCTCAAGACAAGATGAAACTTTAAGTCGAAAACTTTGGGGTGGCCACGGTGACCCTGAGCAGCAGCTCTTCTGGCTGGAAAAACAGGATCGGCGTCCGTCGGACTGCCTCTACCTAGGGTTTCCCAAAGATGAGGGGCACTCTTTTGGCAGTCTACAAGAAGGATTATAATAATTTGGGGGTCTACAGTGAGGTCCCCCCCATGTATGGAAACTACTACCGTGGCAAGCGAGCGAAACAAATGAAAGGCGCACCTAGATGCTGACAAGATGCTGCCAAGACTGTTTGCAAGTTTGCTGACCCACCCGTAGCTGCTTGCAGTGCAGCCTGGATTTCGTTCTCATGGCCCTCCACTTCAGGGCCACACCGCACATAGAAATAGGGATGGAACTTATGTATTTTTGCGCAGACAGAATGGCCCTGCAGCGTGATGCCATAAAGCCGGAGCTCATGCTCTCCGCTGGCGGATGGACCATCCTCGATGTCGAGGAGGAAAACGGCCAAGGGATCTCGTTCGCTCAGAGTGGCCGGGGCTGGCCGCGCCCAATCTTCAGGAGCCGCTGCGGGTGAGGCCTTGATTCGCTTGGCCTTGGCAGGTGTCGCTGGTGGCTTCGCTTTTGGCGCTGCTCGTTTTCCCATCGGCTGCTAGGCTCCGCGCGAGCTGTTGCAAATCTATGCTGGATATGCTGGATCATCTCAGTGTAGTAAGGTTGTTGGTAGATGTTATCATTACAGACCGAGCATATACCCAGTTGCGAGAACTGCAGTTCTATCCATCAGGCTCGATGATTCTCACATCTTCATGGTCGCTTGGGGTGGGGGTCGATGTGCAGCTTGGTAAGTGTTCTATCCTGTCCGAGAGATGCTTTAGATCGAGGAGAAGCGACAGGATATACATCAAGATCAGCAAATTGATCTTGCATGCAAACATGTAACATCCAGAAAAGTCCTTTACCAAGCTGACTGTGTTGTTGGCGCAACTTTAGAACTTGGAATTAGTACTTGGGTCGATATCTGGTCTTGCTTGCTTGGAGTAGAGGTCGAGATGGAAGCGTTCAAGGATGGCATTGGGGATCAGAGAGGCCATGCTGTCCATCCATGTGGAGATCTTCCCAGGGAAGGAACCCTATCCCTGCATGCACCACAAACGTGTTGCCTGCGTAGGTAAAAAAATTATGGTGTGCTGCTGCCAGCTCTTGCTTCGCAAAGGTTGCCAATATACCAGCCGACCACCCAACGTAGTCGGCTCAATATTCTTGTTTGTCTGCGGCAGCTATGATAGGGTTGCGTGCAGGCACCTGAGCCGCAGGCGAACATATATCGCTCTTATTGAGCATTTGAGAGCTAGCCGCTGAAGGCATCTGCACGTTGCAGCTCCTGGCTCCCGGGAGCGTGCTGCTTGCTCAATGTCTTTGCTATGTTCAGGAATTCTCCTTGGCTATAAATGCTTGACAGCCTCTGGGTCGTCTACCCCCAAACCGTCGTTTTGCAGCATCCTGCTTGAACAAAGAGGGCCCCTAGCACCGCCTGCAACAAAAGCTGTCAACACACCTTTTATGGCCTCGTGGAAGCGGCGTGCTGTACAGGCATTGGACGACGGTAGGCTTCCATTTACAACTGCAAGTTGCTCGGCCCGAATCAAAAGCAGCTGCACGTGAGTTGCCTTGCTAGAAGCAGATAGCAAACATCTAGTATGCAATGAAAAAGCTGACTAAGAACAGAAGGCCAGCAGGTTCCAGCATGTGGAGCTAAAGCAGTGCGCCTATGCCGACCATAGCTCTGCCAGCCAAAGCTGGAACAGAGCATAGACACTCTGTACAAAAAACCATTGGTGAGACACTAGTATTTATCGAACGGATCGAACAAATGCGTCCAAGCTGAGCTTTACAAGCTGCTTGTTCTGGACCGCCAGGAAATCCTGAGAGAGAGTCAGTCTGCATAAACGGCTCGCACCAGAGCTACTCCTTACTGTGCTGCCCCGGATGCGTTGCAGACCTCGCGCAAGAGACGCCGGTCGTGAGAGGTCACAACCACGCTGCCCTCGAACTCCTCTCAACCATTTAGGTTTCCGACCCAAAGATTAGGTGATTAGGTCGGCTTGCCCTTCAGCCAATATCCTTGAGGGCATTGCCAAGGGCCTCTACGGTCTGCAAATCTAAGTGGTTCGTTGGCTCATCCAAGACCTGGTGGCAGGAAGGAAGGAAGACCGTCTAAAAGGGGGCAATGGCTTGAGAATGGTGGAGCCCCTGCCAGAACGTGGGGTGGTCTCAGTGTAGCAGCTGCCAAGGCCACTCGGCTGCGCTCACCACCAGAAAGGCACCTGGAACATGTCCAATTTCAGCAGCAAAGCAGGAAGACACCCTACCAAGGCAACGGGCCTGATTGGCGACACGGCCAACCTGCCCAGGCCGAAGCTCCCCAAGTGTGCGCGGACCTCGCCCTCTGTGAGGTGGGGATGCCCTGATTCGACACCGCAATGCAATCAGATGCCGGAAATTAAGTGCAAACGCCTTTAGCGGCATCTCAAGATTGGCTTTA
The DNA here is from genome assembly GCA_905231905.1 of Symbiodinium pilosum. NCBI lineage: Eukaryota > Dinophyceae > Suessiales > Symbiodiniaceae > Symbiodinium > Symbiodinium pilosum. The sequence goes on along the minus strand of CAJNIZ010044149.1, from coordinate 76,740 downwards.
GGTGCGGTCCGGTGATCTTGCTTGTTTCGCTACATTTGCTACACCTGCGCGGAGGTCTCTGGCAACAACCATGTGGAGCCAAGCTGCTCTCACACAGCGCCTCGAGCGCTGTGGAATCGCTGGGCAAACTGTCCGCCTTGCTGGAGGCGTTCCGCACAGGGCACGCAGGACTGGAAAGCTTACGCATCTCTTGCTTTCCGGTTGCAGAGGCCGCCCGAAATCTCAAAGCCTTTTGTTCGCGGCCAGTGGTGGCCCTACAACCTTCGACAAAAACCCTGCTGCCTGCCTGATGCTGACTGAAGAAGCCGACGACAACACCTTGGGCTTGCACATCGTCACATATTCTCCATTTCAGGCGGAGTTGCTTTGGGAGCTGCTTACAAACTTGGCAAGCCCAAGCGGCGTGGCTGCTGGTAGACCTCACCCCCGAGGCAGGGCAGCTCTTGGACCAAGCTCCGCAGCAAGGTCGTCTTGCCGCTCCCATTGACTCCCAGGATTCCTGCAAGCCAACACTTACGTCCCACAGCACATGTTCATAGAAACAGAACATGTACGGACCTGCATGCATTGCAACCTTCTTTTTTAAAGCGGTAAGGTCGGCATGCTGATTCTGCATGCTGTCTTCATTGATGCAAAGCAGTACGAATCATCCAATCACACTTCTGAATTCTGAGTGCACATGCCTCGAAGCCCGCTTTTGAAGGATACAGTTGCAATACGCGTTTGGCACAACAGCAGCAAGTTAACAATCTGAATGAAAGATATGGGAGCACCCTTGGCCTTGGGGCAGGCACTTTGCCTGGATACCTCCATGGGCTGGCAAGCCAAAAGCGCTGTCCTATGCGGGACTTGGCTCGGACGTCCAGATCGAACTTTTTCACAAGGGGGGCTCCCTTCTCCTGAGTCAAAGGGTGCAGCTCTGCCTATGGCGCCTGGCAACTTAAGGTGCTAAAGCATCTCACACCATTCACAAAAGCTTCTCAACCTTACCCAGGTTCATAGCCGATTACGACGTCGCGACATTGCAAAAGGGCAGCCTCGAAGCCCAAGGGGGCGGCAGCCTTCAGTTTGAGGCGCACGGCCTGCTCCTTCGTCTCTACGGCCATCTCTGCCATCGCCTCGAAGTGTGTCGCGTAGGAGAACTTGAACTTGTGTCCACCAGCGCGTTCCAAGCCCACACGGTTGAAAGACCAGGGTTTGTCATCCAGGCCAAGCTTGGTGCGACGGCTCACAGCAGCTTTCAGCAAACTGTCGTTGTTTGTCTTCCTGCCACGCTGTTCCATCTCCTTGATCTGTTTCTCCACTTTGTCTTGCTTATCCTGTTGCCTCTGAGCCAGCTCGGCGCGATGCTGTTGGTCCCGCTCATGTGATTCTTCAAACGTTGAAAAGTTGCCGTTGTACACTTGAAGCTTCATCTCAAACAGGCGAAGAATCATTGTGCTCACCTTGTCCAGAAAGTCTCGGTCGTGAGAGACAACAACCAAAGCGATTTCGCTCATCTCCTCAGACACCAAATACCTTTCCAGCCAAAGAATTGCCTGCCAATCCAAGTGATTGGTGGGCTCGTCTAGCAATAGGACATTGGGCTTTGCCAGGAGGGCTTTGGCAAGGGCAACTCTCATTCGCCAGCCTCCACTTAGCAAGCGTGTTGGCTTCTGAAGGTCTGCTTCCTTGAATCCCAAGCCTTTCAAAATTACTTCGGCCTGACCTCGCATGGCATCCGCACCGAGGATGCGAAGCCGATCCCGGATGTCTGCCAACAGCTCCACGACCTGTGCCTGTGCTTCTGCCGTTGCCTCCGAGCTCGAGACGTCAGTCTCCATCACCTGGGCGCATTTTGCTTCTTCGTGTTCCGCCTTGAGCAAAGCTTCCCGCGCGGCCTTCCCACGTGCGCCACTAAGCTTGCTCTCGTACATGGCAGCCTTGAACCTGGCTCTCTTAGCCATCAAGTAGGTGTATGCGCGCAGGGCTTTCACAGCTGCTTCGTAGCTGCCCAGTTCACCAGCTTGGAGAGCAGACTCCTCCTCCAATGCGTCACATAATTCTTGGTGAGCAGCCATAACAGTCTCCACGGCCAAGCGATCGTCTCCGACGTCCTCCTGGTCGACCAGGAGTGTTATGCAGTTCGGAGGGTATCCGGGGATCCGCCTGGACACCATGGCCCGAAACAAGCTAGACTTGCCCGACCCATTGCGACCCACGAAGCCATAACGCTGACCAGGGCAGAGCTTCAGATGAGCGTCCTTCAGCAGGTCCCGCCCAGCCACCGAAATACAAAGGTCGTGGATATCAACTTCGGCCACTGCTGATGTCATTTCATCCTCCACCGCCTCTTTGTGAAAGCGTGAGACGCGTGCTCGCACTTCCAGGAGTTCCTCAAGAGGCTTCTCCTTCTCGCCGTCCTTCTCCTGTACAGCAAAGCCACTGCGCGCGACAAAGCTCTTTGTTACAAGGAGGCTCTCTCTGGAACGGATCCTAGTAGTAGTCCCTTATAACCCATTGTAGTAGTTTCCGTTTTCTTTTGTTACTAGAAGGCTCCCTCTCCTTAACCTTCTTCTTGGCCTTGGCCTTAGCCTTCAGCTTGCTACCTTGACTGGTATCATAAACAAGTTGGTGGGCCAACTGCACACTTTGGGCTTTGAGACGTGGCCATGCTCGGGAAGAGGAGTCTGTGAGCTTAGCCATCCTGCCCAGCCACCTTTGTCGGCTGCAGGGTCGGGGAGGTCGTCGGCCTCTTTGTGCTCTTCATTGCAATCGTGTGCTGCCTGGCGATGGGGCTTGTAGCACCTTTGCCTGGAGATCACACAGACCAGCAAGAAGGCACTCCTTGGACGCTTCATCTTCTTCCGAGGGCTTCGGGTAGCCAGCCAAACCTGAGCAGCCTTCTCATCTGCTGACTGAGCAGTGCAATCTTCTGAGGCAGTCGCTCGCCAGCCTTGTTGCTGCAGGAGCAATCTCCTTTGCGTCCCGGAGATAGTACGTTGGATGGAGGAAATCTTGCACTACCTAGGGATCTGCAACAGGATCCTTGTGCACTGTAATTCATGGGACTTTAGGGACTTGAGGTGGTGCAAGATTTTCTCCATCAACAGTAGGCCACGGTAACTTAGCAGAAGCCTGTCAGCCTGTCCTGCAACGGCGCAGGCTCGTCAACTGTGTCAGACAATCCTAGGAAGTCGCAAAGGCTGCTGACGCCACCATCAACCTTCAAAAAGAAGGTGGGAGACAAAAACAAAGGATCCCAATGGGCCAATGTTCCTGAAGTTGCCATCGCCTCTTCAAGCCACGCCTCGCAACACTCCTTCACCTCGTCCTGTCAAAGCAGCGCAATACCTCCAACTTACGAAAAAACTTATCGTTTTAGCCGATTGGTGCTCCTCAGAGACTGCGTCGGCCAGCGTTGAAACCAGGAAGCTTCGCACAGTATCCTACAGGGGCCAATCGACAGCACGCTGCTCTTCTTGGGCATGCACAGGGCAAGCCCCAGGAGGACTTGAGTACACCTCAATATCCGCCTCCAAATTTGGGGCCAGCTGCTGGAGAAAGTCGGCGATCTCGCTTTCAGTTCTCTTCGGCATGTTGGGCAAGTAAGAATAATTCCACCAACCTAGACTAAATAGGCTATGTGATGGCATGCAACTTCTTAGCACTGTCCAGAATATTGCTAAGCAGGGCAATGTTTATATGAATGGTTCCAAGATGAAATTTGCCTTCTGCTTGCTGACAAACATGTTGAATGCTAACGAAACACGTAAGAGGTTTCAGCATGGCGCTGACAGCCCCAATGTGGCACAGCAGGAGGCCAGTTGGTATTTGTCAAAGTTGCCAGTCAACAGGGGCTGTTCAGAATCACATTCTTGCATCACGCCAATTTTCTGGCTGCAGGCCCAGGTGGGCAGCCCGGCCGGACTCATTTAATGTTGGCCCGGGGCCTGCAAACAAAAATTACTCATTGGGCGTGTTGCAACACAGCCACCGAGGCCTTCAAAGATATCAAACTCCTCTGCGGGGTCCATAGCCCGCTGTCTTGGCCTTCTCCGGCATCTCAGGAGGGCCTTTCAGCATAGTCTACGCATCAGCTTGAGGCCGGAGCCCTCCTAGAGGTTTTGTTTAGAGCTTGCAAGCACCCACTGAAGCTGTGTTTGGTAGTTCTTGCTCTTCTATGCTTTGATTCATGCTCAACCTTGCTCTGCATTTTCCTTTTTGGCGCTTAAACCACATGATGTGGGTAGAGCAACGACACGTGAACACTTTCGCAGCACAAACTGGGAACTACACAGCGCGGACTGACATAATCTGACATGCTTGTTCAACTGGCTCTGCACAAGCTCATGCAAGTGTACTGTAGTGGCGCCTGCAGCAGGCGGACACTCTGCAGGGCAGCCGCTGTCTGGGCCGGACTTTGAGTGCACCTGCCACGTCAACTAGTCAAGAACACATCATAAGGGCAAAGCTGCCAAACTGCCCAACCCTGCCGAGAAGAGTGCAACAAACTGGCGCGTTTTCAATTTCATTTCTGGTGGCGGTACCAGCAGTCCTCTCCAAATTTACAACAGCCCCTGACGTAAAAGGTGCAGAGAGGTCTATCGCCATAATCGCAATCAACGTCTTCATCGTCGCTACCATCCGTTCGAGATGTATGCTGTACATAGCCATCTCGGTAAAACTGCTCAGGCCAAGCATCATCTGCTTTCGGCCAGAAGTATGCCACAGAATGGTATGACCAGCATTGAGCGCAGTAAGTTTTCCTCAGATGTTGCATGATGTTGCTCTCCTTTTGGCTATAGGTTATATTATGGCACCTATAATATTTAGGGGCACCACGGTGGGACCCTAATTTTGGGAACTACCCCTATAACCCCAATATATACCTTATTATAATGAGAAGTTTTCATTTCTTTTCCATTATCCCTTACTAACACCAAAATGTAGGCAAGTCTCATGGAGCCAGGGTCTAAGGCCCGGCCAGCACGAGGACAAGCCCGATTCTTTGTTCGGATGCTGCATCGCTCCTGGGCCGACACATCAGTTTGCCTTGAGACAATTTGCGCATAGTTTTTTCATGTTTGTTTGCATATACATACAGAAAATGTGTGCATGTATGTATCGTTTTCATATAAGATGTTGCGGACGTCTTATACATACAAGTACACATATATGTATGTATGCTGGAAAGCAATTGCGGACTCGCCAAAAACCTCAGGCGTCAATGACCTTGCTTGTTATAGGCTTCCATGAAAGCAGGAGTCTCATGTGTTGTCATCTGCAGCCGCTTTCTGAGGTATGACCTTCTAAGCGTTCTAGCCAATTCCAATCTCCTGGGTGAACATCGCAGCCGGGTGTCGGACTGAGAATCACTAGGCCAAACACGGCCCTCAGTGTCCACAGGCCCTTGATTCCTGGGTGAGCAGACAGACTTGGGCTAACCCCTTGGCAGACTTGAAGCCATAGTTCTTCCAAAATCAGCCAGGGCTCGGCAAAGGCACCGCGGCTGCATCTGGCTTTGCGAACTGATCAAGGTGCCGCTTTATGCTTTCTGCATGGCAGCGCACCTTACTTTCAGACCCTTGGCGCAAGCTCAGGTCCGAACCCTATAAACCCTTAATTGAGATGAGACGGTCAAGGCGCGTAAGGTCGGCAGTGACATAAAAGTCGGAAAAATGTCCCTTTCGAAACCTCTGATGCCAAGGCATCTAGCGCATTGCGCACGTCTTCTCGCTTCAGCTCTTGCTTCTCCCACGCTTCAGAGAGCAACAGCGAGCGTCTGGCAGCAATTCCTGGAAACATCGACACAAAGTGGAGTCCTTTCTTTTTGCCTCGGACCTGATATTGGATTCAATGTTCTTGGTTGCATGTCCCGGAGCCCTTTGCAAAAGTGCCAGCACCTGCTATGTTGCGCATGTGGCGCTGATGTTTTCTTTGTCTTCTCTTGATACACATACTTGTGTTGCTGTTGGTGTATCTCTAGGGCAACTTTTTAACTAATATTGATTACGGTGATAAGAGATGACAGGATTACGGTTACTGATACTGAGCAAGCCAAATCTAGGCGGTCATTCGACACCTTGAATCTGGGCAACGGGCAGTCGTTTGTTGCAGGTTTTGTTGTTTGTTGTTCTCACCACTTGAAGGCAACGATTCAAGACCTGGATACGTGTTGGGAATTTCGCGGCAAGAAGCAGCTGCACTACGCATGCTTGCCATTGTCTTATCGCGGCAGGTGAATCTTTCAAGCCTCGGCCAAGGAGTTTGGGCAATGAGTTTAAAAACAAACCATAAGACAGCATCCCATCAATCATGCTACCAGTTCACTGCTGTCCATATGAATTTGCCGTCGTGGCACGCTGAACCTCCTTGTATAAGTCCACGTTGGGTTCCTCATCGCTGATGACAACCTGTCCACACAGTCAAAATGCATGGGCCATTTGTTCATATGTCCTTTTGCGAACGTGCCTGCAGGTACTCATCGAACGCAGAAACGAGCACCTGGCAGTTAGGTTTTGAAACTCAGACTCAGGAAGTCTCACCAATGCAATTCAACCAGAAACATTGAGCACCCCTTGGCGGCACTGCCACTTCTACCCCCAGGCTACCCTGGGCAACACAGTCTTGATTGGGGGAATGGCAGTGACTGGAGGCAATGCTTTGCATCCAGCTTTGGTCCTCTCTACAAACATCAATATCCGTTCCACGTGAGGTTGAGCTGCCCCTAGCAAGGACATTCTCGCGAGGGAGCTCTGACTTTTCGGTAGAACCAGCAAGGGAGAATGAGTTCGGTAGAAAATACCAGACCGGGACGACCAGCCACTTCAAGTCGCAGCTGCATTTCGCGCGGAGAATGGACCGTGTGTTTGATGTTTTTGCGAAAGACGTGCTCAGGTATGCTTCACAGGACAGCGCAGCAATCAGCACCTCATGCTCTCCAGCGCACCACCCAGCAGCGTCTACAGGAGGGCGCTCAGAGGGGTCGGCATAGCCTGGGAGAGTTGCCAGTACTTGTGAAGTTGAAAGGCCTTCATTTCTATGCCAAAGCAAGTAAAACCACCAAGGCCGGGAAGCTGCAGCTGCCAAATGGATTCCCCAAGCAGGTGGTGCCTCATCTTCGCATCAGAGCGGCGACGTGGCAGTGATGCCACCAAGATCCACCAAGTGTCTCTCCATCTCTGAGTCTGAAGCGGTTGCACACCACGTCCCGTATGCCAACTGGTGGTAGGTCCCAAAACATGGCGTGCTCCACCACTCCGATTGACACTTGTCCTGTCTTGAATTGCGCAGAGGGTTGACATATCAATTTAATTACTCGTCTGCAGGAACATGAGTTCCGATGCCCAGCCATTCGTACCCCAGGCACACGTAAATGCTGGCTTTTTATGGTGTATTCTCCTCTCCAGTGCTTGGCCACAGGCTCAGACCACGGATAAGGGCGCAACTCCGCCGCTGAGTGAGCAAACCTTGAAGAAGGGAAAAAAGAGCACGGAGTGGAAGTTTCAGGTGTGCTTTGTTTAAACGCTTGCCGCCAGCTTCAAAGATCCCTCTCTAGCTCGCATCAAATGCATCAGTTGTCTGTGCATGCGTGGCATAACTGCATTTCAATATCGGGGCCGCTTCTGAATTCCTTGGCTACGTTGTCACCATAACGTACCTTCACGCCCAAGCAGCGTGCACTCCTCCCCCAGTCCTGGGCTGGCAAAGACATGAGGGAGCACTCGCTAACTGCTTCGAGTTAAAATGGAGGCCTCTAACAACTCACGAACCTACCCGTAGCTGGCAGCTAACGGGTTGAGGCATGCCAAAACTTGTCATCCAGTCCATTCCAGTGAGGCTCGGCAGGGTGCCTCTGCAACGATTGCCTTGGAGTAGAAGGGTGGTGCATTGACAGTCGCTCTCTTCCAAACTTAGCCTTAACAGGAAAGAAGTCCGTGAGGATTCACGCTGCCGCACCCGGACAAGAGGCTTTGCATCGTCTTGTCTTGTACAGCTCGTCCGTCATGCCATTGGCCACGAAAGCTGACCCTCTTGCATGCTGTTGTAAATTTGTGCGTCAGGACTATTGTGATGAGTGTTGCCTCGCGCAGAAGGACAGCGTGTTGCCGGCAGATGGCATATGTCTGTGGTCTTCGGCGGCCATAAGTGCCATCTTGCGTTTTCAATCCAGGCTGGGCACCAGCAAAGCAAGCAAGCAAAAGGACGCGTGAAAACATCCAGAACTTTCTGATTGAAGTATGCTCACGCTTCCGAGTGCGGCACCTCTTCGCTCGGCTCCGATTCATCTGTGGATCTGCCAAACAGCAGTTAGCAACACAACACAACAACACATGCATACACATTTACAGATGTGCACAAACGCGTTGTTAGTAATATGAGAGTGTGCAAGCCTTGGCAAGTTGGGTTCGCCCAACCTGATGTGTGACCAAAAGATGTGAACAAACACTGCAGTACAGGCTAACGTGCATTGCTCATCTGCTTTGTGCCCGGCTGGGTGAGAAGCGCTTCAGCAGCTGCCTTCATTTCAGCAGCCTGTCATTGGGGAGGATGGCTGCCAATTCCGCGTCATCACAAGTTCAGTCTGCAGAATTGATGCGGCAGTTATTTCGACAATGCCTCATCTTCGAGCTCTTCCCTGTCTTCTTCCACAGCATCCTGCCAAAGCATTCAGCATTTCGCGTGACTTGCTTTTATCCTGGGAGAGCTCCTCTGAAGGCGCTTGAAGCTGCACCGTGTCCTCCGCAAAGTAGCTGTCAGACCACAGCCAAGGCTACCAAGGTTTTCAGTCATTTCATGTCCTGTTTCTCTGGCTCAGGCGACTTGCCCCGCACAGACGCTGCGGATCCTGCAGTGTCTCAGGTGTCGGGTTGTACTCGGTAAAGTTTTCGCTGATGGCCTTTGCCGCGCTTTGGATTTGGGGGCTTCTTCTTGATGCCTGAACTCCAGAAGATCCCCGAAAATACCATGCCAGCACGATCTTTCAGAAGCGGTGCTGTGCCCCTCGCGTTCTGGCCGCTTCTTCTTAACCAGGTACACCTCCAACGGTGGGACCTTTCTCACTCTACGGAAAGACGAGGCACTTCTGCCGGCCCAAGCTCAAAGTCATACCAAGTGCACTCGTGCAAAGCTTCCAAGCAAAAAACGCCTCAGGACGTGACTCCACCCATCTCTTCATCGTCCATGCCTTCACACCATGGACTGTGGGGTGCGTGACTTGCCTGGTTTCCTGTGTCAAATAGGCCCCCCCAGCCTTAAGAAGAACAGACTCTAGTTGATGACGACACTTCAAAGGGCTTTAGTGAGGCTGCTTGGATGCAAGTACGAAAACACTGCGGGCTTTTCCCCTCCTCCCAGAAGCAGCTACTGAACGTGACCTGCCCACGAGGGCCCGGCCAAGGTGCAATGAACGAAGGTCGTAGCCCAAAACATAGTCCTGGACCAACTCCATGCATTCCGAGCTGCACTCTGGCTTACACATCACAACAAGCGGTCCCCAACATGAAGAAGAGCACCTGCAGCTACAAGCTCACGGGTTGGCGGACAACATGAACTACCCAGCCTAGGTGGCAGCGAACAGTTATCCGCTCATCCTTAGCAATGGCTGCATGTCAAGAGCTGTTTGCTTGAACCACTTATGAAGTCTCTCAGGATCAGGGCTATGGGCCTGCATACATATGCGGTGTCCCTGTTGATTGCATGTTTGCAAAGATCTAAAAATTCCTCCCAGCTTAAGAGCAGCCCTGTTTTTGATTGCACGTTGGCAGAGATATCAAAAAGACCCACAAAACCAAGAGCAGCCCTGCTGCCGCGCAGTCCCGTTCCAATGCCCGGGCACCAGACATTGTGCCCAAAGTCCGCGACCCGCGCAATCTAGCAAAAGTGCGTTTTAAACTGTAACATCTAGAGCGCCAAGCAGATGTGGCTGCTGGTGCTATGCGACGATGATCCGTGCCTCGACTTCGCAAGGACAAATAGATCCAACACCTGCAACAACCAAAGCACGAATCTCTGCAATTGCAAGGCCACCTAACGAGAAAAGAGAAGAACGCCACAATGAACATGCATTAAACATTGCAATTCAGCAGCAGTACGGGTTGCCAATCCCAATGACAACATAATCTGTAGCTGGCCTCCCCGACCGCTTGGGTGGCCAAACCTTCCATGAACAAGCTTCCCTAACCGTGAGTGGGCCAAGCAAATCAAAGAACAGCATAAGCTTTCGACTCTTCTATATCCAGCACGATGAACTCCTGTTGATTTTGGCTGGGGTCTCACCAATGGCAGCAAGCAATGAAAAGCAGTCAACATCTCGGAGTAAGGCCGTCAACTTGGACGGAATGCTAACGGACTGAAAGGGCTTGCGCCAGTACTCTGCGGCAGCAACCTTCCGTCTCCAATCTCTCTCGAGATCAACATGCCTTGCTTGCAATGGGTTGCTGGCCTCCACTACACGTGAGGAGGCCGGGTCCACAAAACTAAGGTGCGAGGAAGCTTTGGTACATAGCCTTGGCATTCGACATCTTGGTCGCCAGACACCGCGCATGGCATGTCGGCACCCAAGTTCTGAGTTAAGGTTTGCGCATTAAGGGCGGCAAGCCGCCCAGTGCCTTGCACAGTGAAAGTCCACAACAAATGGCACCAGACTTGCATGCGAAACTGGTGAGCTTGCGATCCTTCAGTCACTCTAGCTCACCAAAATTTGCAAATCCTCCATGCACATCCCACAAATCCAAGCGCAAGATTTGTGGGTGAACTACTTCCGGTTCCGCCTTCAAATACGTTGCCATATGAAGATTGCAGAATGACAGTGCCATCTTAATGATACCTCCGGACTACTACGCAGCTGCAGTACCCCTTCTGCACGAGAGCCTGGGCGATCTTGCGCGGTAGGAAGACCAAGTCATCCCTACCTGATGAAGTGGAGCTTCGGTTTCTTGTCTAATTGTTGGGTTGTCGCGCAAGGCACGGGCAAATTGGGCAGACTTCTACCTCAGACTGAATCGTTGCAACTGCTGAGTACTCCATGCCCCCCAACCCTCCATGCCCCTGTAGCCTATTGCTGAGCGACGGCACGCAAGTGGTACGCTTGAAGCGGTACCTGCCAAGCAAGTCAAGTGCCTTTCACCTCGGGCATCCTGGCAAACTCCGCTCTGTACACGTCGCCACAGCTGGGAAGCCACACGTGGTGTTTTGTGCGTTGTGGCTGACCAAGTGCTTGGACTCGTGGTGTCGAACCTGCAGAGGTGACCAATGGATTGCGACTGCTGCCGAGCTACAGCCACCTGAGGGTGCCGCCACGGCCCAATTCTTGAGAAACGAGACGAAGTCCTCGTCACAAAGCGAGAAGTTACCCGAAAAAAGTTTTGCGATTCCTCGCCTGCGCATCACGCTCCTTATTGAAGAAGAAATCCAGGCCCTCCTCCCAGCCCAGTAGATTTTTGACAAAGCACCTATAACAGTTCGCTGCATACCCGGGCCTTACAGGGAGTAAGCTGGATCAGCTTCGTGTGTGCCTACATGGCACCAGCTGTCTCAAAGGTACCAGCACTATGAGACATGTAAGCCTTAGTCTGAACTCCTAGCATCTCCCTTAAGAACCCCTATAGTGGTCCCCTATATAGTCCCTTATAACCCCCTTCAAGGAGTCTAGATTATGGCTCATGTCAATGTCACGCCTTGTGCTTCAGAATCAACTGCTCAAGCATCATCAACGTCCGTCTGTGCCTGGAGAGGCTTCAGCTTTAGAATCCGGTGCCATCCGAGATCGTCTGAGGGACATGCTCTGACCGTTGTCTGACCTGTACAAGGCAGATGTGAACTGCTAACGACATGAGTGCAGGATGGATAAGTTATGGACGACTCTGTCGCTGACGTAACTACATCTAGCGAACATAGCGCTGCACACTCAATTTTGCGCCGGGCACGAGCCTTAAATGCCTCACAAATCCTGGCTTCGGATTGAGGCAGGTGCTGCTGCAGTCACCACATGTCAGCACGATCTGGGCTTGCACTGCCTGGGTCACTGGTTCGCGTCCATCTCAGCCGAGCTATCAAACACCAGCGTTCCAGATCCGCTTCATCCAAGGGCCTTGATGCACCTACATGCGATAGGCTCGTCTGGCAGTGCCACTGAACAGGTGTTGGATTGCCTCCTCCGGATATGCCTGCGTCAGGAGTTGATGGGATCAAAGCTCAACAAATCCACCTTTGATCCTCATCACGGTCAAGTATATATGAACGTTCCAAATTTGATATTAATAATGCTCCAGGTGCCTTTGCAATCTCCAAGAATGCTGCCAGCAGGCGCTTGGGTGGCCACCCGTCTTTGGCATCAACGGGATGGTTAGTTGCAAACAAGCAACGCTGCGGCGTAAATAACTTGATTATGCGGTGTACTGCGTCCAGGACAATGGAATTTGAATCCCAGTTCGGGTCTGTATAGCAGAGCATGCTGATTTTTATGTATGTGTTGGGTAGCCGGGCTAGCTCCGTGATGCCCGCCCAGTATTGTTCAGCATCGTCGGTAAGATCTTGTAAGCGGGGGCTGCCAAGGTGGTTAATAATTACGGTGGTTCCCTCATGACTAGCTAGGAATTTGGCTGCCTTCTGGAACTGATGTGGGTTCAGCTGCAAATCAAAGCTGAGATTAAAGTTTTTCAGCAGTGCGAAGCCGTCCTTCCATGACTGGTTGTCAAGCAGGTCCCCGAGTTGTCCATTGCGTGGCCAGTCAGGCTTGCAGTTTAAGATCTGTCGAATACCACGAACACCAGGCTTGCTGCTTAAGGCCGTCAGCACCTCCTCAGCATCTGGCTGCTCCAGGGGACAGGTTGGAACCAGCACATAGTGTTTGGGGCCTGGCTTGCCCACTAGCTCTGCAGCTGCAAAGTCTGCTTCACTGAGACAGTGCTTGGAGTACGATGGCCCAGCAAGTCCGGGATAGCACACACTCACAGCCTCAAGAAACACACCTCCCTCATGCTGGAAGCTGTCGCCCAAGCTGCATGCTCCATTTTCGTATGCCAGGCGATCAAACAACTCAATGCCGTCTGGAGCGAAAAGAACCTTCGAATCATGTCCTGTCTGTGTACCGTCTGTGACATCCCACACGTGAAAGTGAGCGTCTATGAAGCTGATCTTCTTGCTTGCGGGCTCCATGTTTTGACTTGGTTCGGAGCTACCTCGAGCTAGGCATCTGTGGGATTGAGCCGACATCAGTTGCAATGACGGCTATTCAAAAAGAGTTCTTGGAGTGGCCCCCCAGCTTGACACTACAAATAAGGCGCGCAGGCACACGGCATCAAGTCAGTAATGAAAGCCTGAACTGAGCTGTCCCAGGTATGCTTGGTGTAGCTCTTCTTGCAGTCGTCGCACTGGAGGTTATTCACACGCAGCCTAGGCTATCTCGCGCTCGGCACAGCGCCCAGCTTTCTCACACGAAGCTGACAAGACATCAGGAAGCGGCTCTACGACGACGGTTTGCCTCACAACCACGCCGACCTTGCAAGGTCACCATTGCAAAGGGAAGCTTTCTCAGACTCGGGCCGCTGCAATTGCTTCTTGCCTCAGTGGACGGCAAAGGCGTGCGCCAAGCAAAGGAGGTGAGTCTTCGTGAATTCGGCTTCCGGCTGCAGTTCAAGCTTCACTTTCAGCTCTTTGCTGTGGGGCTCTGTCCTGTGGGGCACGAAGCTAGTGGAGGTCACCCAACCTAACACCTAAATAGTAGCCTCCATTTTCTTTTCCATTATCCAATATAACCCCAATATAACCAATAGTACATTATAATACCTTGTAGTATATCATAAAATACTATGATATAATACATTATAGTGTATTATCATTGGATAAAAGGCATAGCTCCAGATGAAGCTCGCATTGGCCTGGGCCGAAAAAGGGTCCGCTTTTCTGGGCTTCCTTTTGGGTGTATAAATAAAGAAATATATGTATATATACATATATACATATATACTGAAGTCATGTACCCTATTATAAAGGGTATATATTGGGGTTTTACAGGGAAAATGGATGATAATGGAACAGAAAATGGAAACTACAATTTAGGGCTTAGGGTAACATTCAAGGGCACAGCCTGACAAATGCTATAAGCGCACTGAGACAGTCACCAGCTGCACATCCTTCCCAATGCCTTTGATGTTCTTGAGGCATATGCCCAACCTGCCAAGACAAGCTACAACCTAAGAACTCTCAAAGGTCACTGTGGCTGAAACCATTCTCAACAACAGAGCAACAAGCTCTTCAGGCCCGTGCAACTCGCGGCTCTCAGTCTCAGCTATGGCGTATGTCCCTCCAGGCCTGAAGTTAAGCAAGCTGGACGTCAATGCAAAAAACAGCATCTTAGAAGCCGGCCGCAGCCAGCGCCGACATGTGCCGCACCTAGTGCTCTTGGGAAGCCCTGCATTTGATAACATGTTAACGTGCCACTTGGCTTTCAAGCTGAGGAGTCATACGAGTAAGTCTTACACACAACAACTTCGCAACTGCGTGAAGGCACTGGGTTTGGAATCTGCCTAGCTCTGTGAAACCTGGCAACACTAAAGTCCGTGCTGGTACACGTTTGCTCGCCGCGCAACTCCAGCTGCAACATCAACCTGCAAACGTCCGTTGGAGGATGCGTTCCCTGTTTTGCACCCCATCGTTCCAGCATGCCTCGCTCCGCAGACACTGCACCTGAGTGTACGTGGTAACATCCGACTGGACCCAGCGTAGAGCCAAACAATAAGACAAAAACGCAGCGAGCACCGGCGGAGATCGTGGAGGTGATTTCCACCTCATTTAGGTTCAGCTGCAGCAGCAAAGCATATTGGAGTGGCAGGTCTTACGCTAGCCGCTTGGCCCTGCGCGCCACAAATGCAACACAGCACCATGGCTGGACATGCTGACAGATTCTACGATTGCACGGGCTTTGCAGTTCTCTTTCGTCTGATTCCATGCGTTATGGCTGTGTAGGTAAGCATTGGGGTCTGCTGAATCTGTTCTGCTCACCGTGTTGCGGGCAAGCGGGTGGCTTTTGTTGCATCTGGCCATGTTCAGGCTTGGTCCTTACTACGCTGCGGGATGCTGCGGGACTGCAGGCCAAGTGAGCTAGACCTAGACCCTTTGTAGCGAGAAACATCCGCTATCTTCCGCCATGCTTTTTTTTATCAGCTGGCTCTGTTCTTGCCAGCGGATGGGCAAGTAAGTTTTGTCTAGCTGGTGCGGCCAATGCCACCGTCACATGCTTCCGATCGAAGCATACAAGCTGATGGCCCACATCTAATAGCACGAATTGTAGCATATTTGTGGCACGTGACATCCTTCAGCATATTGGTAAGTCACAGGGTGCAAGCAGAGATGGCGCTCCAGCCAGAATCTGTTCAGCGGTATGCAAAAGACCACAAACTCCTAGCCCCACCAGACTTCTCGATTTGCGATGTGCATGGTCATGCGTCTTGCACGAGATATCAAGCACGCACCCTGCTTCACCAAAAATCACGGTGCTCCTTTAGGAGCTCCCATGCGAAGTCTTGCTCAATGAGGTGCCAAGCAGGTCATCTTGCTAAAACCTGGGCCCCACGACAGCTCCGAAGATCTCATGCTGTGACAGAAATGCTTGGAACTACTCTGCCTAGGCATAGGGCTGAGTAAAGCCGGCTGATGTACCGGACATCAGCTCGCGGGCTGGACCATTCCCGCCCATCCTGGCCGATGGATGGGCTCGCGGAGCAAGCATAGGCTGACACCAAACCTCACATCCTATATGCCCCCCCCCGCCCCCCCGCATGCTTTCAAGCCAATACTCAACCAGCCCACTAAAGCAACGTTTCCAAAACCAAGCACCTCCCAAATCCCATGCCCAAATCCCAAATACAATCCAAAACCGGCGCAACATGGGGGGTATGGGATGTGAGTGCTGTAGTCAGCCAATGCTTGGTCTAGGCAGGATACATGCACGAAACCATGGTGCCGTAGGACCCGCGCCACAAGCTAGTGGGCTGATCTCCATGCACCGGGTCCTGTGTTGGCAAATTCATCAGGGAAGATGCTAAGATGTGCCATGCATGTCGCACGCAGTTTCGCAGTCAGTGCAGGCTCTGCTTTTTGATCACAGCTGTGCCCTGTACAGGATCCTGGCATGCGTGTGAAAGATCTCCGCCTCCGAGGTTTCACGCTCTCGGCACAGATGCCGCAGGAGGCGACGGCGTTCAAAGATCTGTCGCCCGCCACCACTGCAGGCGAATCTGGGAGCTCGTGGCATTGGCACGTCAGCGGCTCTGGCTGACACCCACCCATTCCGCATCACGACCTACTAGCTGCTTAAAAGCGCTGTGGTAGAAGTCTGGACTTGGAGTCCTGCCATCAGCGGCACAATTCAATCAACACATGTTGGCGTTTGTCATCTTGTTATATAATTAGGGAGAATGGAAAATCAAATGGAAACTACTATAATATATTGGGGTTATATTGGGATAATGAAAAAGAAAGATGGAAAATACTATAGTAAGATTGGTCTCGCTCCTGATGCGGACCTCGTCGCGGCGCTTGGCACGTGCTACTCGTTGTCGTGTGCGTCCGCTTCTGCGGGCCTTCGGCCTGCCACGATTCGACACGGCAACTTCTACACATCTGTGCACGGTGCTTCAAGAGGGTGGCTACAAACACCTCCAAAGCAGCACGGCCGGAGGGCAAATCGGAGCGGCCTGTTGTCCTCCGCTAGCTCTCTTCCGGAACTAGAGGAGCTGGTTCCAGCAGCATTGCCTCATCACAACCATAGAGGAATTTGGAGTTGAATTTCGACAGAACCCACGTAGAAGAAGGTAGCTGTGGTTCCACATGATCGAAATCGAGCCACAAGCGTTTTGCTCACCCAAATCTTTCCAGGATTCGGAAGATCCCGAGAGTGAGGTGCATGAGTTTTGCTCCACGAGCTCGAAACTGTCCTGCGTCACTCACTGCGCTTATCCGGACAGCATGCAGTCATATGCAGTCATCGATCCACAACGGACAAACGCTGTCCTCGCTTCTGGCGGGCTCACCTGTCCGAAGCACTCGCACTTACACTTGTCTCATCGAATCTATCATCTGATCATCTCAAGTTCTGAAAGCTTAAGCAGGCTATCGCTCTGCGAGCACCTGAAGCTCTGTCATCTGCTGTCGCTCGGAGAAGCGACTGGAGGCGCTCAGCCCTTGCAACATCATCCCCATGAGGTGGCTGACAACATCCAGGAAAGCATTTGTGCTTCGAAGATTCTCCGTGTTTGTTGGTACCGCTGACGCTTTGGCCTCACGCAGGGATGCGTTGGAAATCAAGAATCCGACTGTGTGATGTGTCCTGGTTGTGGTCAGGGTAGGCATGAGCAATCTCTCCATGACCCTCAGAAACAGCCAGGTGGCGCTGACAGTTTGCAGCAAGCCTTAGGTCATGAGAGGGGATGATGACTGAAGCTGCAAAATCAAAATGCTGCTCTCGCAGCTGTTGCAGAATTTCTCAGAGTCCAAGTCGCCTCGGAGCCTCTGCGACTCAGAGCTGGCCGCGTTGGCTGCAGCTCGAGATGAGCTACTGGCTTGGGCTGGGCTTGCCCATCCCATCCTTGGCATGGTCTTCATTTAAGATGCTTCGATTGCGGAGGTAGGGTCTGCGTAGAGATGCTTTGCACTTGGCTGCCCAGGTCTTCGAATGAGCGGCTCTGGCTCAGCCGATGGAAGATGTCACCTACACAACTCCTCTACAAATGCTCTACACCTGCTTCGAACTGCTTCGAACCCGTAGCTGTGATGCAGGGCAGCGGAAGGTAAAGAAACGGACATACGGCAGCCGACAGAAGAGCAGAGCGGTCCCCTTCTGTGAGTTCTGTATCTGCCAGAAGGGGCGCCGGTGTTCGTTTTGGACCTGTCAACCTCAGATCGGCAAAATGCCATGGTGGTCAGCGGCACTTTTAGTACTGGGTGCTAGGCCACTTGAAGCACTGCCAAGCAGAGATGACAGCGCAAACTGCGACCTGCGACGGCAAAGCCGATAAAATGGCTTGCTGTGTACATGAAATGCCCCTTCTGCACGTCTGCAACCAAGACTGAGACCAATCCACCCAGAACCATACCCATCATCGGCTGCGTCTCCATCTCCATCACTTCCTGTAATGAACCCAAGGCAGAGGCAAGGGACGGTAAAATGATGCCAGTTTTGCGCTATTGCAGTGGAAGCCTAAGATCTGTGAGGCGCTGGGGGTTAAGAGTGCTCAAATCAAGTGCTTTGATGTGTGAGTGAAGGGGAATACTTGTACTTATACCGACCGTAGCCACGAAGGTTTACCTGCCATCAACTCATATTACTCGTTGTGGGGCAGATTCAATTCAACAAGCCAACGCCATTCAGGAAGCCAGTGCCGTTTTAGGAAAGCATATCTTTGGGCAGCTGAGCAAGTAAGAAGAAGTGCCTCGAGGATTCCTGTTGCATTCGAGGAATTGGAGGAGTTGGATGTCGAATTGTGCGTCCGGTTCACCTGGGATCTTAGGATGCTTGCATCAATCTGCAACTTTGGGAAGCCCACCTTGTCAGCTACTGGCAGCCCTGCAGCGGCCTGGTCAAAGAGCGAGATCAATACCTCTGTCTCTGCAGAAGAGTGCTGACAGCACCTGCTTGGTGCTGTTGTCGTTCACATCGCAATTGGCAAATCGCACTGCCAGGAAGAAAGCGACCTGGCTGTCATGCACAGGTTCTGAGTTGAAAGCAGCACATTGCCATGTGCCAGTATGCTTTGAGGGCACAGCGAGGCACCGCATTGGCGACGTTGGCTTCATCGGCAGAGGTTTGCTATGCCAACGGCTTCTCTAAAGACAAGGAGCTGCCTCATGCACTAGGCCCTGTGACATCTGCCTTTGACAAATGCATCTTCACATATACCTGAGAGACCCTGTAAGCCAAGCGATCATTTGTGTGAAATCGACGGCTACCTGCTACTTGGCAGGTGCTAGACGGCGGTGCACGTCCCTTACCCACCCCTGCGGATCTGTTCACCTTGTCTGCAAGTGTGAACAGCTTCCAACCAAGCTTCAATTCTTGAAGTCCGGTGGGTGAGACAAGTGTTGGAATGCAGCAGGGGATTCTAAGAAAGGCCAGGTATAAAGTCAATTTCTGATTGGTGCATTAAAAAAACCTTAAAGTACCCGGGAGGGTCCTAGCTAGCAAAAACCACAAGCTCGCAAATCTCATGGCACGCTCACGGCTCTACCCAAACGAGTTTTGTGATATTTGTCGACATCAGCCTCCAAGCCATCTCTTTTTTGCGAGAATGCATGCTCGGTGCCACATACTGAGATGCTTACCAGAGAGTACCCTTGTTGAGATGCCAGCCAATCGCGCCGCCTCGCGGAGCAGAGTGATTGGGAATGTGATGACTTTTGGAGTATGGAGAAGAGCACCTCTCGATCTCTGTTCGCGGTGCCTCCATAATACGATCACGCCTGGATTTGGCCATGTAGTCAAGAGTAGCAACTCTGTGACGTTAGAAGCCAGCACAGTTAAACAGGCCAGCAGTGCCAAACATCATAGTCCGACATCTTCTGCTCATAGAGGGCAACCGCGCTTGCACACTTGTTGAACTTGCGCTGAGCTGGCAAGGGACGTGGATGGATATGGATTGTACAGCTTACGCAGCTTTGTGCAGAATCCCTGCATGGACCTTGGAACTGTCGCCACTGGTGTGCCGCTTCTGCGCGCGCTGCCCACATCTCGTTACGTGTGCGGAACCGCCTCGGTGACAGGAGTTCATCGACAGTTTCTGCATCTCCTTCAGAGCTTCAACTGCCAGGCAGCCCCTCGCTGATTAAGGAGTCTTCTTTTCACCAGGCCCGCAATGAAGTCTTTGACGGCCAGAATTGGAAGGGCCTGCTTTCCGATTCCGACTCCTGCTAAGTACAAACAATAGACAACAAATGATCTCCGTGCAAGCGCAAGGGCCCACGGCTCTAGCGAGCGCCTGCGAAAATTGGTGCTGCTTGCGTTTGCGCATGCAGCTCTTCACTCATTTGGCCCTCAGAAGGTAGGGCCTGATTGTGCATTTCATGGCAGTGGTGAACAAGTCGAATTGATCTGCAGAGTTTACCTAGCTACCCTGGCATGTTTTTGCGCAGCGCATCAAAAGACCTGCGTAACCGCTGACATGTAAGCTGGAACCAGAAAGTGCCTCCAACGATGTCGCGAACTCCCCGCAGAAAGGCCAGCTGCTCATCCTCATGGTCCAATCATGTACCCCCCCCTCCCCAACAATGTTCAATGTCACTCACTAGTGTGATCTGATTGGATTCCACTCTTACTACTTGTGAGGCTGGCCACTGGGCAGCCCTCTGACCTTCTTGGCCTCAAGGCTTTACTGTGGGCAATATCTCTGATATGTTTACCACAATTTTGCACAAAAAGCGCTGCACCATCTACAGTGTGCAACTGTGAGCATGCGACATCCACGCCTTGGACGCCCAAAGCAAGCCCCTTCTACCTGGCCCAGCCTCTGACCAACTTACCAGGACTGATTTTGCCTTACATGTGGAAAAGAAAATGGAAATTACTATATAGTATATAGGGGTTCTATTATAGGGATAATGGAAAACAAAATGGAAACTACTACAGTATAACAAGGTTTGTGTTCTTGGATCAAGCATTTGATTTCTCATCAGCGACAACACCTTATCAGATCTCACGCCGGCCGGTCTCCGGTCTGACTGTGAGCTTGCCTCCATGACATCTACATTCCCTATCTTTTGCAAGATGATCACAGCAAGACAGATGTAGACAGATCGGTTCCTCTGGCTCCCATGAGGTCTTCTTGCCAAACAGGAAGCCAAACGCCTGCCAACGCTACAAGAAAGCTGGATTGCACTTGCATCTCAGTGCAAATGCGAGCCTCGAGGAATTGTGCTGGCGTACAGTCAAAAGGCGCCTGCGGTCGCGCGGAGCACTCGTGTGATGGATGGCAGCCACGTTTTTGCTGGAGCGTTGCTTGTGGAGGGCGCCTGCAAGTGCGCCGGAATGATGCGGACAAACGGCCACCTGATCAGGAGAAGTCAGCCGGACATTCGGGGGTTGGGTGGAACACGGCTGCCCATCCCAGCCTTGCTACATCTTTGACCCAGGCCTCAGTGGTCAAAATCAGCAGTTCTGAGGCTCATGACAAGCCTGGTAAGCTTCTGGCGGCCGCTTGCTCGGGACAGCGGCGGTATACGATGAATCGCAGCCTCAGCAGGATCCCCCAGATCCTTGCACTTTGCCAGCTTCGCTGGACACTCATGCGACTGACAACTGGGGGCCAAACAGCGGATTGACTAAAGTTGCGGGACGCGCCAGGGCTGCGAAGTCCTCCCCAATCAGCAAGGCTGGACCTAGCCTCTCTGCTGAATTTGCAGCCCTCACCTTCAGAGGGTAGCTGAAGTGCACACTAGAACTAATATAACTATCTCCGCGCGACAAGCTCCAGATGAAATCAAAACATCCGTCCTTGCAATACACAAAATGCACTGATGTGCGCACACTCTGCGCCAGCACAACGACTCCAGGCCTTCTCATCCTGATTTCGGCCAGTTACGAAATCGAAGGCAATGGCCTTGTACCTTGAACAGCGAGGTTGCAGACTCCATTGTCTCGGCTTCTTTGCAAGAGACAGTGTCTGGCCTCCACTGCTCCAAAGAGATTGGCCCGGGAGTTCCATCGTAACCGTAGCTTTCCAGGATTTTGGGCGGATTTGCAGGCAGTTTTAAGGCACAGTCGGTGACCAGCAGGGTCCGGGTCTCCTTGTGGAAGAAAACTGCCTCGGCAAAAGTGTCCGTCACAGGTGGCTCCACGAAGAAGACTTTACAGTCCAATTCATCGGCCCAAGGTGGGGCTTGGCCTTGGCCCAGGATGCGGCTGTCGCTGGGCACCGTGATGGGGGGAGCCTGCCCGGGCGTGGCCCAGATGGTGGCTTTTGGGTAAGTCCGCTTGAATTCCGCAAGCGAAGCTTTGTGTTCCAAGGCGGTGGACGGAACAACGAGGTGAGCCACCTTCCCAAGCTCGTCCAGCAAGCGCAAACACTGCCGCGTTGGCGAGATGGGTGCCGAAACCCAAAGATCCCCATTTCGAAGCTTGACAGCGGTCATGCGTATATTAGTTGAAACCGAAGCCAGTGCAATACATTGCTCAAAGCCCCAAATATGTCCTGGCACAAGCTCAGTTCGAAGCGTTTCTTTGTACGGTGCAGGGGCTAAGATGGTGCCCAGGGCTGCATACTTCTCATCCGAGGCTCGAAAGGCCGCATCAACTCCAGTGACAGCAAGAGCGCTGCCTAAAACCGCTAGTGCTGCTCGACGAGGTGTCTCAGAGTCAGTGTCCGCAACCTGTGCGTTCCGGATCAAGCGGCATCTTAGGGGCCTGGATGGGCGGCACTTGGCAGCCATTGGCACAGCTAGAAGCCATGACCCCACCAGTCGCACGTGCGCGTGCCAAGTTTTCCTTCCCTTCTTCCCTCCTATGCCTCCTCCCTCCTTAACCTTGGGCCTAGGGATCTGGGCCTGCAGCTGTGACAAATGCACTGGCTGCAAAGCAGCCAGGCTGGAGCTGGCAGGCAGCAAAGCCATCGAAGCAAATGCAGGGAGAGGCAGCGAAATTCAATGGCGGTCTGTGTTTGGGACTAGCTGCTTTCTGGTGTTCTTATTGGTTTAGGTCTGGCCATGTTTGTTGCCCTGTGCATGACAGCTGCATTGATCCAGCCACAACAGAGATGTGGCAAGCTGAGACTTTCATCCACCAATCGGCTGACGTATGTGAAGATGTGAAGTCAGAATCTGAGGAAGCGACTCGCGGCTCTTCTCCCACTGGTGCTGTGCCTCCACATGTCTGCATCTCACACTGCGCCCTAATGGGTATCTCACGAAACTGAGGCGACCCCCTGCCTTCCAGCAAATTGCCCAATCGAAGAATGATCTAGACTCTAGACTAGAACAAGGGGCCCACAGCCCACCTGCACAACGTGCTGGCCCATGTCGCCTTTGGATTTGACCTCAGATTCTGTCGTCCAATTGGGCAGAACGGTCTGTGCTACATATCTCGCCTCAAGGTCAATCCTCTGTGACCAATCCTTCACGTACCTTGCTGTCAAACTTCAGGTAGTCATACTAGTAATTCTCAGCACTCATAATTAATACGAGTTATAGCAATCTAATAACAGTCATAGTAATAGTAAGAGTACTGGTAAATCGTAATTGTTCTAGTAGTAGTAGTAGTAGTAGTAGTAGTAGAAGGCAAGGACTGCGCAGCGGGCAACACACTGCACACGGGGCGCCTATTCTCCAAAACGTGAAGTTTGTCCATCATGGCCCTGGCAGGTTGTCTTCCACTTACTGGTTCTTTATGCCAATATGTCATATAGGGATTATATAGGGATTGCTAACCCCCAGCAAGTCTATCATCATTACTTTTTTCACTGGTCGCACGCATTACTTTTACTACTTTTACTATTATTCTTTACTACTACAATTATTCTTAGAACTGTGACTTTTATTATCATATCAATCGAACCCACAGGGAGCAAACCGCACTCAATGCTGCAAGGCTGACAGGCTTCGATTGCGAGCAGCCTCCAATGGCATGGCCTTGTACTGGGGGGGACCCCCAGCTGTCGCACCCCGAATCCCTGAGTTTTGGAACCCTGTTTCCGCTGAACCCCCTATGAACCCCTATGTACAGTTTCCATTTATCATTTTTTTGGCTTTTGATGCTCCATTCTTGGGATGATATCCCTATGTGTGTCTGGTCAATGGAACGGTTCGACAAGCAAGCTGCAGACGATGCTACGGTAGGCTACGTTTGAAGCACCGGCTTCTTGTCATGGTTAGACAAGTTGGGCCCCCACCCAGTAAAAGTGAGTAATAGTGACTATAAGGCATGATGGTCATCATCTTAGGGTCCTCTTATACTCTGGTTATATTACTAGTGCAGGGTGGGGGGTCCAATTAACGGATGGATGTGCAGCCGCTCCTGCCCCGCGCTGGCCATTCGTGCAGAGGCCAGGCTGTTCGACCTGCGAGATTTCGGCACCCCAAACCCCAAATAGTAGCTTCGATTTCTTTTCCACTATCCCTATATATCCCCTATGCAATCCCTGAATAGACCTATGACAGCCAGCTTTTGCGTCTGCTGAGTGCTTGGCATTATTCAGCTAAGATCGGCGTGTCCAGGACGCCGCAGCTGCTTACTATGGTCGTATCGAAGTTCTGAAGCAACACGTAGCTTAAACTTTAGAAGCAGTAGATTAAATTTGCATAATGTCTGCTGCAGCTTCTGCACCCAACTTCGCAGGATCTGTGTCAGAGACGGCAGCACGGAAGGTGTATCATTCAGGAGTGTCCAGTTCAAGCAGCACGCCAGAATGACAAAAGGACCTTTTCGCGCGGCAGCAGCCCGTGAAGTAAGGTGGTCCTTTCGCACCCTCGAGCCCTGATAAACCGCACAAACTACGCATGGTTAGATAGCTACACTTGCCACCACGGCAAGAGTGCAGTGAGACTGGTCAAAGGCGCAGCTCTACGCCTTCTTTTTCGATGCCTGCAGCAAGTGCAAGGGAACTGTCTAGAGAAAGTTTCAACCTTCACAGCTCAAGGTAAACGCAGAAGTAGGCACGCAGAGCCTTTTTATCCTTTTTCCTTTCTTTTTCATCCCGTTCGCTCCTCTCCTGTAAGAGACCGAAAGTGTCACCGTTGCTTGGCAAAAGTCAGCTGCTGCCCAGTCCATGGTTTGCGTGTGTCGTGTGGCTCAAGAGCCCCTGTCCTTCTGCATGAGGAGCATGATTCCGAGCCCGATGACTCCGAAGACAAAGCCCAGGGCCAGAAGCATGTACAACTGGCAATCTTTCAAACACTTGAAGTCTTTCAGGCAGTGGGCATGCATGGAATGCATTGGATCTTGTTAAGCAAGTTGGTTCTGACTTGGGGTGTACATGATGGAGACCCGACTTTCTGGGGGCATGGAGGACAACCCAGATAATCTCCTCCCCTAGTTTTCAACCCCCACCCCCTAGCATGAAACACTCCGCATTTTGGTATATCAAACTATCTTGAGAATATTTGATATTAGTGGAGATGGGGCCTAAATCCTAAATTCCAACAAATACGTGGTCTGTGGGCAAACCCATATACGATTTAGAATATGCGGACGACACCCTCCTGTTCGGAATAAGCACACAGGTAGTCGAAGAATACTTGAAACACTTGCAAGTTGAAGCAACACTCTACGAACCACTCAAAACCGAGCTACTCCGCCACCCAAAACTAGAAGCAGAACAAATACATGTTGCTAACGGCGATCCAGTTCCTATAACAGAGTCGTCTAAATATTTGGGCTCACAAGTGTCGTGGAATAAGCCTATGCTAACGGCATTGCATCACAGATTCTCCCTAGCTAAAACCTCATTTAATAAGCTCCAGCATCTTTGGCGTAGCAGACTAAACAGGCGTATAAAGGTTCACATCTTTCAGGCCAACATTGTAAGCTCTCTAATATACGGGGTGGCAACTTTAACGATGGAGCCCAAGCACTTCGCCAGGATCGACTCTTGGTACTAGGAATAAAAGCTTCGTACTACTCTGGAGTAACGAATAAGGAAGTATGGATTCAAGCAGGGCGGCCTGCACTTCCATCACAGTTAATTCTGTCACAGCAATTCCGACTACTCCTCCAGGCAATAAAGGCGGACAACATGGAACCACAGCACCATGTAGTTTTGGCCCCTGCCTACAAAGATAGAGTGGGCATGCAACGTAATCATAAAAGAGGACCCCCTCCCCCTCACTGGTTGTCAATAGTCTCCAAACATGCGTTGGAATATTACATCCCAGAGGTCAGTGCTAACCCGGATCGGCGTCAGGATCTATTGGGTTTGAAACAACATCTAGACCACTCCTCAACTTTCCCTGATCGGCTGGTGGCAGCGCCAACGCGCCACCCTTTAAGTTTTCCATCTTTTCGACAAGCATTGGAAGCGCATGGCTGTCGTAACAAGCCCTGGGGTGGGGTGGTTTAATATTAGGGGGAGGGATTATTCGGAATGTATGTGGCATTCAAGAACATAAGCTGCAGCACCTTGCTTCCAGAGCCTGGGGCCGGCGTCGGTGGCTCCTGCAACTGAGACCATATGAGATAATGGAGAAGCAAACGGAAAAGAACATGGAACATAAATGGACACTGTGAGTTTTAGGGAATGTCTGAGTTATAGCCTACACTCCCAGTATCCCCCTTAGCAACCCTTATAATAGTCCCATGTATAGGAGTTATATAGGGATATAGGGTTTAGGGATTAGAGTTTCCAAACGTTGGGGGTACTTTTTGGGGGTATCCATAATAAGGAATATAATGTCTTGGGGTCTTTTTTGGGGTCCCCGGAAACTAGCAAAGAAAACCAAACGATGCTCTGGGGACGTGTTGAGAGAATATGTGACAGGAAGGATGTGAAGTCCACCCTCGGCCCATCCCAACTGCAGGGTAAGCAGTCCTGTGGAGCTTGGCCTTGCATGCAGCTTGCAGGCACAACTCTTTTCACGAAAGGAGTACGATAAGTTAATGAGGCACCATACCGTGCATGACACTAGCCTGCCTGCGCCTGGTCGCGACTGCTGGCTTTGGCCCTGAGCCTGCGCATGCCAAACTACCCAATATCTAATAGTCACTCTAAGACTAGGCCTTCTGTTGCTCCTGCTTTTTCATTGCCTCTTGCTGTAGCTCCATGTGTTCCTCGTCAGCAAGCTGAAGGCTCTCTCCGTTGGTCCTGGCTTGGGGGACTCTCAGCTCCTTCAGCACCGTCTCCAGCAAGGACCACTGTCTGCTAGAAGCCTGGCAGAAACTCGTCCGAAGAGCGGGGGCTATCATGGGCAGCGTGCAGCAAAACACGCAGCAGCACCCGGGCCGGTGGCTCATAAAGCTGTGCATCCTGGAAGGCAGCTTTGCTCTTGCCACCATTGCCAAACGTGCGCTGATGACGCCATGCGTAACCCTGATTAAGCTGGACGCTCGGCATCTGCTCAACCTACCCAACCCCGCAGCCACCTCAGTTCGGCTGCTCCTTTGTCCCATAGTTTTGTTGCTTTTTTTGTAAATGTGTGTTTTCCCAATCCCGGCCCATGTTGTGCTTGCCCGGCAACTACCTGTTTCGATGTCTGAAGCTGGAGACAACCTTCTTCTTGCTGCACGGTCCCTGCTTCCCCTGCAATCAGCTTTCAAGACAGCACATGCAGCGCAAGTCCTTGAGGACGTCCGAATTGCCGTCCGCTGCGGCTTTGGCGTCCTCGTCGGGTATCTTAACATAGCACCTTGGTGTCTGCCGGCTGCCGGCGTCATGAACGGCATAAACCATAAAATTTCAAACTTGGAGTATTGAGCGGGTAATGAGCTGGACTTGAATCCATTAGCTGGGCTTGATGGTGGTATGAAATCGACTAGCAGATCACTTCACTCAGCGTAGTGCCTGCGCGCTCGCATCTAGCCAATCAGTGCCCCCTGATTGGAGACGGAAGCGCATCTTTTTTGCTCTTGCAGAGTCGAGCTGTGACTTTGGTCTTTGGAGAGATTTTGCACATGACTTTGGTGCGATCAGGCCTTTCGTCAAACGCTCGCAATGCCGGCGACTGTTGGATTGAGAAAGCCACAGTTTTCGAGCTCGAAATATTCTCCGTCCACGTCGGCAAAGCCACCAGCTTGAATTGTCTGAAGCGTGCGGCGATCGAAGTGGCAGCCATCCGCAGATAAAACATGGTCTGGAGTCGCAAGCTTCTGTGCGGTGGCAATGAACCCGTTGGTCTCGTCGAGCACATGCTCCACGAACAGATATTTACCGCCCGGTTTAAGAACTCGACGGATTTCAGATACGGCGTGGTCCGGGTTGGAGACTGAACACAGGGTAAGCGTGCAAATCACCTTAGACTTGCCCATTTGCGACAGAAACATCAAACAGATTCGAACCGCTCCAACCAGTACATTATTGAACACACTGGAAGACTGCTGACATCAACGAAGGGGCCGCATCAGCCACCTTGTCTTCTAACGGCAGGGCCTCTGCGATTCCTTTGACGAAGCGCAGGGAAGTTTGGCGTTCTGGCTCCAACAAACCAGCCTTCTTTGCGTTCTCTAGGACATAGGGCTCCATGTAACCATTGGGATCCACACCTACAACGTCCATCGACCTTGGTGCGGATTTGGAACCGAAGTACAGGGCATTTGGGAAGCTGCCGATACCAACCTCCACCACGACTGGGTTTGGGGGCATCAAGCTCCAAAGCTTTGCAAACAGTGCACGCTTCTTCTTGGATACCGCGCGCTCGTAATCTATCATGCCATACGCCATGCCTTTCGCAAAGTCTTCATCCTTCCGAGCGTTTCGTGGGGTAAGATCTTTGGGAGTGATTGCCACCTCTGCGTATGCAGGGTAAACGCCAGGGATGGCCGTGCTCGACAGGAGGCTGGCCACAAATAGCCGCCGACGAGGCGATGACACAGACCAAGGCGAAGCAAAAGAGGTGTCCCGCAGAAAAGTGGCCAAAAGGAGTGCTCCGACCAAGCACCAAGAAATGAGATTACACTTGCTCATCCATGGTGGCCGGCAAGGTTTCATGGCGCTTTGCAGAGGTTCCAGCTATAGAACTATGTCCACGCGTATGCTGTACTGCGGCCACCCTCCAGTAAAGCAAGGTGAGTAAACTTTGAGTAAACTTCATTAATCTATGATTATGCTGCCTTCCACTTCCCCCATGCTTCACCTTGAGCCTTCCTCAGTTGGACACGTGACGTAGATTGCCAAATGGCATGAGCTCACCACCATCATGCATAGTACAAGCGCAACAGGTGTAGGCGCCATGCGTTATCATCCAAGTATAGAAGATGGAGTTCATAGCCTGCAGCGCTACTTGGTGCCACAAGAAAGAGAAAGACATCACACGCGCCTGCTGTTTGTTTAATCCTCGCTCGGCCAGCCTGCAAATGCACGAATGTGCGCAGGCCAATTTGGGCAAGAGGTATGCCCGGAAGTGTCTCGCGCCAAGCAACTGTGCGGCCAGCTGTGCAACCTCCTCGGAGTGTGTATGTAACCTGCCATGCTGATGCATCAACGCATGTTCAAGCTTCTTTTCAACTTGCCACCTGAAGCCAAGCATCAGCAGAAGCAGAACTGCAAGTTGCCTTGCCATAGCTCCGGCAAGGCAAATCTTCATACGCATGGTGCGATCCTCCTCCGGCATGTCCTGCGAAAATGGAAGCAGAATGTTTCCACTACCAATCAAACTCCCGGGAGTCCTTGTCAAAATCCTCCCCTTCAGGCTCTCCTGGCCATCGGCAGAGCCGACTTAGGACCGATAATGGCTGTTTGTCGGCGTAATGATGAATGTCAACTTCGCATATAAAATGACCACAGGGCCGATTCAATGATAGCTCGTGCTTGATGAAAGCGTGGTGAAGATCTGAAGGCAAGACTGGCCTGCGCCTGCGCTGTCGACCTGTGACCGACGTTGCAAGGAAATCAGAAGTATCCGTGGCTGCAACAAGGAAAGCTAAATCAAAACAGTGACAGTAAACCGACAAGCGCAAGAGAAACGAATCTTCCATCGGGTGATTGGGCGAACCTCAAGGTCCTCCTCGTCGTCGGTCTCGAGGTCATCTAGGTCAAGGTCCGCATCATCCGCGGCTTCCTGATGAACACCGCCCGAAGCATCGGGCACGGCTCTGCAAATCTCAAACAAGTGTTGGATTCCAGCAGTGCAGGGGTGAAAGTAACACATTACGCCATCTTGCCTGAAACTGTAGCAAAGAAAACTCTCTGGCCTTTGCAGGGTCTGCTGCATTTCCCGTTTCTCCCGCAGGGGGCTCCTGCACATCAGCGAATTGAACCAGCTAGCCACATGCACTTAGGTATCCTTATGTAAGTGCTGGCGAGTGATGTAGCTGTTTGAGGCAAGGAGCAGAGAAGACCAACTGCGCCAGCAGCAAAAGGCATGCTGCTCGCAGCCCCTGCAGCCATGCACAGTACATGTTCGTTCATACCTGATGATATTTCATGCCAAGGCTGCTGCCCGCATCGGGGAGGAGCAACTCTGGCCAAAGAAGGCCACGCCCTACCCCTGGGCCTAAACCTAAAACCTACTGTGCCACAGAAGCTGCACGAATTTCATGCATCAAGGACTATAGACTGACTTCTGCGGAGAAAAGGCAGGAAAGATTTGTTTCAGTCTTCCCCAAGCAGCTCTGAAATGGCTGTCTACAGGCCGCACCCAGCTTTTGAGGACACCTCACTTGTTCTGCGAGAAGCATGGAAATTCCAGATCGTCCTCCGCAATTCTTTGTGCGATCGCTCAATCCATGCTGTCCAGGTCCATGACCAGCAGCTGCCGTAGCCAAGTGCGAGGCGCATGCTGCGGCAGCTGCTCCCTGGGTTGATCTCAGTCAGAAGGCGTTGGATCCAGTAATGACCAATGCGGAAGATCTTACAATCAAGCTGCCCGTAAAACCGCCCAAGCATCTCGAACACATGTCTGCCCTCAGCGTGAGCTCTCTGCAGTGCACCATCATCCGCGGCAGTCCTTCAAGTGGCAGCATGCAGTAATGGAGCCGTGATTGCCAAGACTTGATCTCCTCAGCTTTGCGACGGCCAGAATTGCAAGAATGTCCTTGGTTGTTCGTTACTTGTGAATTACCTGGATTCACGCGTTGGAAATCTCCAGCTGTGCTCACTGGTAAGTATGCTGCCCAGTTGCAGCTTTTCTGCTGGACATTTCTCCATCTGTAATGGCCAAGGAAGCTAGGACAACTGGAGCCAAGTCCACGCAAATGTTCCAGTCTCCCGCAACTTCAGCAAGTCTGAGAACACCTCAGCCAAACAGCTACTTCTATGTTGAACATTTAACTATGCCATCTTGCAAATATCAACGGGAGGCTCCAAAACAGCTTTCTGCGTCCCATCTGAAAATAGGCAAGGCGCTGGTCAGCTCCCGAAGCAGCATGTGTTGTGGCCCGAGCAGCTGTAACAGAGTCTGCATGGCTGGTCGGAGCTGTTCAATCCTCGCACAGGCTTGGGCAAGCCTACTTTTCAGAGGTTCTACCAGTTAGCTACAGTCCTTCTCTGTGCCTCTGCGGCTCCACGTTGGAGACTGTCGGCCGCGCTCAGCCTTCCAACAGTGATCGCAGCATCTGCGACCTGACCGCGGGCTGCGGGCACTTAGATCTGAAGAGGTGATGCACTGAATTGAGCCCGAGGAGCATGACGGATATCCTAAGTTGCAGAAACCGCGCATATACATTTCCAAAGGCAAAAGGTAATGCTTGGCTTGTCGGCATGCTTCCTGCAAATGCTGCTGCGTCTCTTTGTCCGATGCCGCCTGCACTGCGATACCCATTTCCCTGTTGAGAAATGCACAGACTCCGCGCGTCTTCTCCTCGCTCACAAGCAGGACCGTCCTTACAGCCAACCCGCAGCACGATTGGGGATGACCGGGCGACGCGCGATAATTTTTAATCAAGCATAGGAAAGACAACAAATGGCTAAACCAAACTCTTGGTCCCATCAGCTGCTGTCACGGCCGCTATGCTTGCTGTAATGCCTGGAGGAAGGGGAAGGTCCGCTCTCGAGCCCACAGCACCTTGGCTGAAGCCCGGTCTTCCAAGAGAGACAAGTCTGTCCACTCTCAAGCCGAGAAACGCTCCCAAGCGTTGATCTCTCCACAAACGACGCAGTCACAAATGAATCCATATGATGCCTTCCTCCAGCAGGAGCAAGCGCATGCGGCTTACCATGCTTTTACCATTAAGCACAACTTGCAAAGGCTACTACTTATGGTGCTGGCAAATTACAAAGTTGGCTGGCGGATCCACCATGGCCGCGAAGGATCCACATAGCTAATTAAAACCTCTTCGCCGGCTTGGAGATCACGAATACATCGTACCATGTGCGTCCTGTGCACAAAACTTGTTGCTCCGCTTCCTGCAGTCTAGAATTTGCTGCGTGCGCAAAACGTTTGCCTGCCGTTCACAGGGACCTGCCACACCATTGCGGCGTTTGGTTTGCACGAGTGGTTCCTGGCACATATTTCTGTCGTGCATAGCTCAGGACCAGCGGCTGCACAAACGATTGCCTTTGCCAACATTCATCCAAGTGTCAGCAGCCCTGAAATGGGATCGCACAATTGACCAACAGGTTTCTCAGCAGGGCCGCAGATTAGAAAGCTGTTGCAGGCCCTTAGAGCTGACATGCGAAAGAGCTGGAAGTTCTACAAGGCAAGCGAATGAGTAGTGCGTCGTGTCATGAAACTCCCAGGAGCATTGAGGCAACCAAATGCTACAAACAGCAAAGCTCCGAGGCTCAGTTGCTCGTAGCAGTGGCTGATCACTGTGGCCAGGTCAGGGCCATGGAGGTCGGCCGGGAACAAAGAGTTCAAGGGGGATGCAGCTAAAAGTTCCTGAGTGCCAGGAATATATTCCAAATTCATTATGCAAGGCTGTCACAACAAGGGCTGGCATTTGTATCCGTTAAACGTTGTCTCGCAGAAATGTTGAAGAACTTCCGTGAGCGATGCACTTCTCCTGTTGGTTTTGCGGAGGACTCAGCTATGGCTATGGTTTCTTCCACCTGTTATGGGAATGAGGTTTCTATACACTATTCGCTTTAGTCTTTTTAAATCGATGTGAACACAACTAAAAGCTAATACTGTATAAACAGCAGGGAATAATTACGAGGAACTCGATTCGCCATGCTTCGCACTGTAAGCGCTCTGCAGCTCAGGATGCTGAATTTGTCAAATCCGCCCCTCCACCATTCAGTACTTTCTAGGGGTTAGTAAGGAGGCAAAGGAATAAATCCCTGCATAGTCCCTATGCAATCTGTATTCCCTGCAAAACCCCGGCAACATTATCAATGCAACGCGTAGAGCTTTCCTTCTGCATGCCATCCCAGATGCAGCAAAGCCTTCCAGATCCTCCCACACATCCTCGCTTCAAAGATGCTGTAGTCAAGAGCGTGGACTCATAGAATACTTGGGCATGCCTTTTTTGCACGGAGCGCCACTCTGTCCTCGTTCGGCGTGCACAACTCTGCTAAGTCGTCCAACGACACAGCCACGGAAGCACATCGCGAAGTTGGAGGATCGAGACCGCCTTGAGACGGACCAGGGCGAATGAATGCTGCCAACTGAAAACACACTCATGGCTATTGCGGCTATTGGGTCTCTGGACGAGGTGCTATGCAGCAAACGGAGGAGCCGGGAGATGGAGAGCGCGTAGCAAACAAGCTCCTGCCAGTTGTCCTCCTTGTGGCCTCTCGCATACTCCTTGCATGACCGGAGCCTGCGCAAGGCAGGCAAATCAGCCTCAAACGCAACAGTGTTGCTTGCATCCGCGGAGCAGCGTGGCCAACACTGTGCACTCCTCACCCAGCTCTTGGTATGCTACCCTTACGTTATGAGTCCTGCAAGGGTCCTCCTTGTGCCAGCTCTCACTGGGCCAGCAGGAAGAGCAAAAGGCCAACAAGCCGCATCCCGTGCAGCACATCAAACCTAAGCGAAGACGGTCTGCCTAGTTTGCATGTGTATATCTTCGCCGGGAGCGTGGCGGTGCTCATCATCGAATTCTGTGGCGAAGCACTTCGCACAAGAGCTCTTCCATAACTCCGGAAGGCCGACCAGAAGAGGAGCCTCACAGCAAACTGCACCTGAAAAAGAGATGCTTGGATGCAGCTAGGAGTCTTTTCAGGTCGCTGCCTCACCGACAAGCAGTAACTCACCTGCTGCAAAGCTGCGGGTGCAGTACCTCAGGCTCAGCTGGCTGCAAACCAAAGCACAAACGACCTCCACCAACCAGACGTTGCAGCAATGTTGGTAGTTATGTGCAGCCATCGCGCAGCCCTCTTCCTTTGTCGTCGTCACGCACTTCAAGGCCAAGGTGTTCAAAACGGCGGCCCATGTAGCTTTATAGGCTCTCAGCAAGCATAGCAGCCGTGGTGTGTATTGTTGATGTGCAAGCTGTGTGAATTTGCTATAATACTGTTTGCTGTGCGGCAATATGGTCACAAGTTTCAGGTCAGATGGCTCACGATTGACTTAATTCCTTCCCCAACAGCATCTTGGCTTGCCCAGATCTAGCTTGACAGGCTGTTTTTCCAACTTACTACATTCCAACCTGGCTGCGCTAGCCCAGGCTCTCTTGTGAGAAGCTAGAATCGGAGCAGTAGTTTGAGCAATCTGCAGCATGCCATCGTGCGAGTACCTCATTTTTTCACCACACTATGCCACCAAGCACAAAGTAATAGCAACACTCCCGAGGCCACCAAGCCCATGGTGATTAGTCGCTGTGGGCTCAATGGGAAATAGAGCCCAGCTGTCGCCAGCTCAGGCTGAATTGTGGAAAGATGTAAGCTGAAGCCATACCGCAGGTTGACTTGGTCAAGCTGAGTAACGCCGCAAGAAACGGGCGCCGTGGGGCCGCTGCGCATTTCACACTTGTCACACTAGTCTGCTCGGCGAGTGGCATTCATTCAGAACAGTTGTGTCACCCACCTTGACAAAGCATATGCGGCGGTCACGGCTGCGTGCAAGATTGCAAGTAGACGTTGCGAACTGCGGTTGCGCAGTCTCACGTCACAAAGGTCAAAAGTCTTGTGCGCCATTAAATTGTTCTGGGACTCAGTGTTGTCCTCTCTGCTTCACAGAGATGGCATCTCACATCATCTCACGACCTAACGGGGTCTACCCTCGCATAAGTGCCAGCTGCAGGAAACTGTGTAAGACCCGTGGGATGCACCGAGCTATGTAGGCTCAACTTCATCGACAACCACTTGCAAGGAATGCGTGCCTCAGCGCATGGAACCCCGCCGACGACAGTGCGCCCTGAGACAGTTGGTCTATGTTCGTCGTCTCATTCTACATGTGGCCCAGCATTCAGACATATCAAGGGTGGCCTGCGAGGATGAGCGCGTTATCTGGCGCTCAAACCTGGTTGGCTTGGTCTCATCTTGTGGGTGTTTTGCTAGATCTCACCAACTGCCGAATTGTGTTCTTTTGCTACTTTCTATCCCATGCTCCATCGATGAAGTCTTGCGCATGTTCCGACATCGCACGCTTCGCCGAAATCTGCCCGAGCGGCGATCCCACCGACACTGCGCGCCTTCCCCACGTCAACACAAGCAGTTGCACTTCTCTTGTCCGCATCCGCATCCCCCAACAGCCTCTTGGCAGCCAGAGACGGTCCTGGTGACGAGTTCCTGCTGCTCCTTCGGCAAAGCACATTCGATGGCAAGGGCAACACAGAGAGGGCTGGAGTGCCTGAACTGGGCGTCCACTCCTGCATCCCACCTTGCGTGTGCAGTGCAGAAGCTGCGTTTTGGTATGCACGTCATCACAATCTCCACCTCTAATCTCAGGACGATACGGAAGTGGCATTCCTGGGAGCTGTCCAGATGAGAGCCGCTCCTGTCACACCGCTCGGCTTTTTGGGTTGACAGCAGCGGAAATTCAAACTCTCGGAGGATCCTTGCTTCTGGAGGATGCTCGCCAGCCACTTTCCTTGGCAAGAGCAAATGTGGAGCTCCACCAAAACAAGTCTTCTGAACTGCTCTGTGGGCGTCACGGTGACGCTCCGGCCCCTGTCACCTCTGGCTGGGGACCTTCCCAGTTGCGGGAGAATACAAGACAATTAGAACAATTACACCTTTGACGGTGGCAGTGCTTTGCTGCTGGCAGCTTTTTGGTCGCTTTGCGGTCAGAGCATCTGCCTCTTTCGGTTCCCCTTTCGGCGCGTCTTCGAAGGCGCCTTCTGGGCCTTTTCCTTCAAGAGTGATGCCTGGCCCTGCAGGGTCCGGAGGATGGCTCTGCATGCACCAACTGCACTATTGTAGGCAGCAGGATCTGGCTCCAGTCCGTTCTCCAGCATCTCCTGCAGAATCAAGCCGGCATCGCACTCGCTGGAACTACTGGGCTTACAACTCGGTCTTCTTTATGCGAAGTATGCAGATGGCGATGCTTCGAATCTTTCTGACAATTCCCATCCTCAAAGATACACAAGGCCTGTAGCGGCCCTCCGCCGCGCTCGCAGGCGAGGATGGCTGAACGGTAGTCTGCTGGGCTGACCGGGCCCAGCCTGCGGATCTTTTCCAGGAGCTCCAGCGCTGGCTCCCAGCGTGAGGCCCTTTGGCAAGCCTCCATCGCTGCACCGTAGGCGCTGGCGAGGGTCTGGCTGTCTACCTGGCCACTGCTCTTCAACTCCTTTAGGAGCTCAAGTGCCCAGCTCCAAGTCTTCTTTGGGGCAGTACCCTCCTGACAGAGTGGACAGAGCAGTGCCCTAAGTACTACTTGGCTCATGTTGGCTCTGTCCCTTCTTCGTCCTTTGCAGACCATGCGAAGTGCTCGACCTGCAGCCTTCTCAAAAAGGCTGACAGCCACTCCGGATCAGGTCCCAGCAAGCCGTTGAAGGTGTCCTTAAGCTTCAGCAGCATTTTGCAGCTGACACCAAATACATCCCTCCCTTTAAAGGGGGTATATAGGGATATATATGGAGGTATATAGGGTTTAGGGTCCATGTACCCAACTACTTTTGGTCTTGTCTGCGTTCTGCCGAGTCTCAGCGCTGCCTTTGAAGAAGGTAAGTTGAACACGCCCCTTTGCAGCTTCGATCGGTCTAGCGGCATCCTCGAGGTGAAGTCCGTGCACCTGCCCAAACCCCCAGTGAACTGCATCATAACTTGCTTATCAAAGGAGCCGAGCCGCAGGAATGCCCGAGGCGGCCACCAGCTGGTACCCAGGCTGGATCATTTGACAACCTGAAACCAACACTTCCGCCGAACTCTATGGACCAAATACATGCCAAGCATGGGTCTTGGTTTGAAAGGTCTGACAACCAGCTTAGCCCGACTTCCCATCCCAAGAAGCAAATTTCTTTTCGGGCAAGCATCGTTCAGCATTTGAATCCGGCATGATGTTCTTCACCGCAACACCGCCTCCCGACTCCTTGGGGTTCTCTTCGATTTGAACTCCCAGCCTTGGGATCGCACGGGACAGAACATAAAGAGCACCATCACTTTCCTCTAGAGTGCCGCAGAAACTTGACATTGGCTGAACTCTAGTGTAGACACGGCTTCTCGACGGTCACCGTGACATAGTTGGCTTCGTCCATGGAGTCTATGATGACCTGATGGTCAGCGAGTTGCCTAGCTATCTCCAACAGATGAGAGAATTGCATCCACTGGGCCCAGGTGCAGCTGCGAACGGCTCGGGCAGAGACCAAACCTTTGCCTTCAACTTACTCACTTTCCATTCAGCATAAACCTCGTCCGCTATACCTAGCACTGACACGTCCCCGGATGGATTTATTTATTCCAGCCTCAAAAGCTAGAATTCGAACAAATCTGTGAAACCCTAGATCTGGGTGCTCTTCTAGGCGGCTAGCGGGCTTCAAGACAAGCTGGAGCTTCCAGTGACTTGAAGAAAAGACGAAAATTATCATGCGAGAAACCATGCACGTCACCAGATTCCAGTCGCACCCTCACGGTCACTCTCAGTCTCATTCGAATCAATACTCCGCCTACTTTTCAGTTTTACATGGTCTTCACTTTTCGCGTCGCAAACTTTACGCTTTGTCGATGCAGGATTGCTGTGCGCATGCCGCGATTCCAAGCCTCGCGTACGCAAGGGCAGACAAACCGCTGCGAGCTTGAGCGATTTCTGGTTCTGCTGTCCCAGCAGGGACGGGATCCATGTAAGTGAGCGGAGAGCTCTACTTTGTTGCGAGTGTGTTTCAGGCTGTGAACCCAATAACAGTAATAGTAACCCAATAATAGTCCGTACCTGTACCCTTAAGCCTTAATGATTGTCTGCACATGGGCAGAAAGATCCAAACCACTAGTCCTTTTCAGGCTTTAGGCCTTAGCCTGCATGGGTTGACGGGTTTACAGACATCCTTGAAGAAGCTTGTACCTCTTAGAAAACAACCCAAGAACCCTTTTAAGAAAACATGTTGGACAGTTCATGGGATCCTCAAGGGGTCCCCTTAGATGGCGGACCCATAATTAAGCCTCCCTAAGACCTTTCTAAGGCTCCCTAAGATTCCAAAAGGTCTCCTTTTATGGGGCCTCCTTAGGGCTTCCATAAGAAATATGCTCCGAGCAGCAGAGTCTGCATCCAGCAGTGGAAGTAGAAGGTCTGTCCAAGACTCGGTGCTCTCAAAAGCTTCGTCCAAAATCCCAGGAAAGAGTGCAGACAAAGGCGTCTCGATCTTGACTGCCTTCTTCTCCGAGATGAACTTTTCCCTCTGTGGTGAGATGTCGAAGTTCCTCTTCAGCCATTGTAATGGTGCATCCAATTTTGAAAGGGGGGTTTCAATCTCGATCTCCTCATCTTCTGCAACTACAGTTTCTCTGTTCGGCCGTATCAGATTCTCTTCGATTTCTTCAATTGTCCGGTTAAGACGTTGAGAGATGCCTTGCTGTAAAAGGCCGATTGGCGTTTCGACCTCCAGAGATTCTTCCTCTGATACAAGCGTTTCAGTTGGCTCTGGCAGAATCAGTCCCGCTTGCTGCAGCAAACTCCGCACATCAATGCTTTCTGGTCTGCGCTCTGCATAGCGAGGTGTTGCCAGCCTGCGGTTTGAAACCTGAAGTGGCCTCAGGAAAGCGAGACCTGAGGCCAAGTTAACCCATTCACCAATGCAGCTGACGGCCACCACGCAGCCAGCCAGTGCTACATATCGACTGGCAGTTCGGCACTTTGAGGTACAACGCTCAGACATGTGCGGTCCACATCTCTAGATGCCCTTCATAGCACCGAGCTTCTTGGGCCCAGCATGCTGCGCGTTAGACAATGCGATGAGACGTGTATCCCCTCGTCAGCAATGCGGCCACTCCATATGAGCTATAGTCTAAACTCCTTAAAGGGGGTTATATAGCGATTATATATGGGACTACTGTAGGGATTATTAAGGGGGATACTAGGAGTTTAGACTATAACCCCTATAATCCCTATATAATCCCAGTTTCCATTTCATTTTCCATTTTCTTTTCCATTTGATTCTCCATTATTAAGGGGGATACTAGGAGTTTAGACTATAGTACATGTAACCCCTAATCTAACCCTATATTATGATACTATAGTAGTATCCATTTTATTTTGCATTATGCCGCATATAACCCCATAATATACCCTATAAACCCCTTCATAACCCTATATACCCCTTTAACTACTTTCGCCTATATAACCCCATTAAAGTAGTTTCCATTTTCTTTTCCACTATCCTAATATAAGCCCTATATAACCCCATTATATGATCTAACCCTATATTATGATACTATAGTAGTTTCCATTTTATTTTCCATTATCCCTATATAACCCCTAATATAAACCCAATATAATCCCTATATAACCCTTGTAGTTTCCATTTTCTTTTCCATTATCCCTATATAACCCCTATATAACACCTATATTACTATAATATATTATGATAAGAGGAGCCTTGGCGGCTTGGGCGGGCGGCTCAACTCAGGAATCAGCGCGGGTACGCCTTGGCACTCAAAGTTTGTCGTACATGGGGGGTTTCCCTAAATTAGGGGTACCCTTTTAAGGGGTTATATAGGGGTTCCATAGGGGTATATAGGGATACATAGGGTTTAGGGTTTCCCTAAACTAGGGGTACCGTTTTAGGGGGTCCCATAATAAAAACTAAAATATTTTGGGGTCTATATTGGGGTCCCCCTATTTAGGGAAACTACCACATGCATGTCGAGGCCTTGGAGACCTCGAGTACTGCAGTATTTTGCCCCACTATTCTGAGTGAGGCGCTGTTGGGCCAAAAAGAACAGAAATGATTCATCTATGTTGATTGATGCGTCAAGGCATCAAAGCAGGAGGTGTCGAATTCGAGCAAAATGGAGTTACAGGATACTTGGAATCGTGCCAGCTACAATGAATGGTCGGATCCTCACCTTGTGCCTAGACTAGCGGAAGAAGCCAAACAGCCTAGAAGCCAAGCAAGCGAGCTTGCGAAACAACACTTGCCAAGTTGTGGTCTTCAGCACGTTGAGCCTGAAAGCCTTTGAGGAGCTCAATCCTGCAAACATCTGGAACCTAGAATGTGCCGAACCTTCAAAGCCCTGACAATGTAGTCTGTAGTATTTGGAGATCCTGAGCCTTTTTGGGCTAGAGATGCAAAGTGGGGTGGTCTGAAGCCGCTAAGAACGTCAACACGAAGTGGAGCTTCTCTGGATTTTTCCTGTTGCTCAGTTGCTGCGATTGCTCACCATCAAAAAATCTCATGCCATCATTTCTCAAAACAGCCGATGTGCAGGTCCCAGGACACTTTGTCCACTGGGACCAGCGCTAGCAGCAGAAGTCTTCGCCTTCGGCGGCGATGGCGCCAGCACATTGGAGATGTCACGCGAAACCTGCCACCAGGCACAGGTCCAGATAAAATTATTCATACACCTATTGATATCTTTATCATTACTATCATTGTTACGTATGTTGTCATTTACTATCATTTATCATCACTGACCCAATCTGTCAACTTGAGCCGCTCGTAGCAAAATCCTCCAACAAGATTGCTTGCCAGCCAGTCACTCACAGTGAAAACAAGCAATATTGGCCTGCATGTTTGAACCATGGCAGTGTCCATAAGTACATTAACTCCAAAATAGATCCAAAACTCGCACAATTCCTATTCTGGAGACTCCGAACAGGGTCCCCAATTTTTTGGAAATCCAAATATCCAGCTAACGTGCGTGGGGGGATCACAAAACTCCCCAACCTCCAGATTCACCGGTTTCGGCTCGTCCGGCTTCGCTGCTTCCTGCCAAATAACAAGAATCACCTGGTCTGGGCCCCACCCAGTAATGATGGTATCATGTTTTATCTTAAGAATTGGAGAAGATCTGAGTCAGGATATTTCCTTGTGGTCACTATTGAGCGTGTGAGGACCTAGAGAATCACTTGCTGGTGAGTAAAGGGTTTAGGGGGAATGGGTTGTAGGGATTAGCATTCAATCATATTTTGGCGACTACTACAGGTATCCTTTTATGCATTGCCAGCCACCTGTATCGTTGACTCAGTAACAATTCTATCCAGGCTGTTGGCTGCTGTCCTATGATTGATCGGAAAATGCCCACACGTGCTCTGCTCACACTCATTTGTAAAGTCATGTTCGCACAGAAGCACAGGTGCTGTAGCAATCATACCTGGGTCTGAAGCGCCAGTGCTTCCTGTAGCAAGGTTTTGTTGCTTAAGGCCTGGTCTGACAATGTTAGCTGCTGATATTTCTGACGGCCACGACAACTAGCCGACTAGCCTGCAGCTCGCTTATCATCAGCGTCGCTGAGTTCAGATCGTTGACGGCCTGCAGGACCACATAGATGGCTCAGGAATAGGTTGCCATTTTGGGGAGTCTAACTGGGATCCTCATGATAGGTGCCGCAAACGGAGTTGGTTTTCAGATGTCCACATTGAGAGGTGAGAGGCCTTAATGCGATCACCTGGCTTGATGGCCAAGCTGGCATGCTGCTCCTCATCACCTCGATCTGCCTCACACACACAACTCCAACATAGCAGATAGAACACGGTAGGAGATACTCCCTTATTCCCTACTATAACCTCAATATATAACCTATTCTACAGGGGTAGTTTCCATTTTCTTTTCCATCATTCCTACATATCCCCAATATATTCACTTCTTCCCTAGTAAAGTACTCTAGTCAGAGAGTAGGCCGAGATGGTTCAGCGGCCTGCCGATCTTCGGCAGTGTTCCACTGCGCGACAGGAGTCCTAATGTAACTGGTTCTTAGTAGAGGATGAGGGAATATAGCCCCCATGTACTGTCTTCCCATTACTAAGAACCAGGAAGTCATGCAACTCCTAGCACAAGTATTCATCCGGATCAGAATCCGAGCGGATATCCAACACACTCTCCAATGCAATGCTCAAATCTCTGCGCCACCAGAGTGTCCTTTGTCTGGGATTCTCGTCCACATCGTGAACTACCAACCTCTTGGGCAAGGATGTCTGACACTTTCAGCCTTCCTGTCATTAGGCCCGTGCCTAGTTTTGGAATCATGTCGCTTGACCTGCAGGCCACCAATTACTTTCGTTCCCAGCAGCACGCAAAACATCCCGGGTTGCCTCCATGCCTATTCGAGAGATAGGGTCTGCGTAAATGGTAGCTGGGCTTGGCTTGTCCAGCTGTACCTTGGCTTTGGCTTGCGGCCGCTCTGCCTTCATAGAACAACAGTTGCGCAATGGCTGCATGATTTGGCCAAGGTTCGCGGAATCGTGCAGATGTGCCCCGAAGATCTCCTCGCATCCGCATTAGGCCAGCCTGCGAAGCTCCACTCTACACCATGACTTTCACGATGTCCAAGCACGAGAAGTGGGTTCCGCATCAAAACCTTTGCTAAACAGTAAATGCATAAGCTGATCAAGTCTGCTCTATCAATATCAATCGATTCGGCTTGGGTCATTTGATCAACTGAAGGTTGCGACGGCTGTGCTCCTGCGAAGGCACACTGCTTGCTCGCTGTTTTGAGGACATGGCTGCAGACTACCGGCCCGTATGACTAATTGAGTGCCAATTGGCTTTGTGCGATGAGCGGATGTCAGCTGGCCAAGTGTGCCCAGTACGAGTAAAGAAAAGCATGAAACTGGACAGCTACTGAGAAAAGCAGCAGCCCAAAGGTGTTACCAAAGCAACTGACGCGAGACTTTGTGCGAAGAATAGCTGAACGCAATGACGGCACACTTCTAAAAAAGATGAAGCAAGGTATAGCGCTCTTTTACAGGCAGCAAACCAGCTTGAAGGTCAAAACAGGTTCTGCTTCAGTGCTGCCACGTTGAGACCGTGACACTGACTGAGCTACGCGGGCTCCAGCTTGCAAGCTCCAAGTCATGACGTTTGATGCTGGCTTCAAGCCATTATACTCACTTGGTACGACCAACACTCAAAATGTCCGCAGGGCATCCTCCACCCAAGCCTGAAAAAGGATTCGGCCAGTCAATTGATCATTCCAAACACTCACACCAGTCGCCTGCCCCGCGGACACAGGTCCTTTATGGTCGGGGCACGCGGTCAAACTCGTGATGATCTCAAATATGCTGTATCATGCTGTATCCCTGACCACCCGACCACCTTAAGATCTACAGCCAGTCTCTCTCTCACATTGGTCGCGGCATGGCCGGCATGCCAGGCATGCTTGGCATTCCCCGGCCAGCACCCGGCATGCCCCCCATGTTCGGCAAGCCCATGTTCGGCATACCAGGCAGCGCAGGCATACCAGGCATACCAGGAAGGCCACCAGGTCGGAGTCCAGCAGCCAACAGGGGGTTCATCAGCGGTGGCCGCATACCCGCCAGAAGCGCTGCTGCATTCAAGGCCGGGGCTGCAGCAGCCTTTGCGGCTGGGGCGGGCTTAGCAGCTGGCGTAGCCGCTGGGGCCGCCTTCTTACGCGGCTTGTCCGTCTCGACTAAGTCCTGCGGAACGCAAGACAAGACATGCCATGCTCCCTCTTGGACAATTGCAACAAAGATGCTGTCCTCCTTTCCGAGTTCCTCGGGCTGGATGTAGAGAATGCCAGTCCCACGGACCACTATGAAGCCAAGCATCCTATTTAGACAAACGCATTCTGATAAGCAGGACAGGCAGGAGCGGTCTAGAACTGTATCTTTCGGTTGCGCCTCTTGAGCTCCTTGCCCTCGGGCTTGCCCTTGACCTTGTACTTCCGGTATTCCTTTTCAGAGCATGCGCGAATCTACATCTGAATCATGACCGCACTTTCTGCGCGACGTCCTCGGTGTTGCACAAGACGATATTCACATGCCTGGATGAGCATTCGCTTTCATACCAAACGCAGATT
This sequence comes from Symbiodinium pilosum, assembly GCA_905231905.1. NCBI lineage: Eukaryota > Dinophyceae > Suessiales > Symbiodiniaceae > Symbiodinium > Symbiodinium pilosum. The sequence goes on along the minus strand of CAJNIZ010044149.1, from coordinate 32,896 downwards.
ACTTTGGGCAAATGCTGCAGGGTTGCCTGTCCACAGCCATGAGGACACCCACCAGAACGCGGCCATCTGTCAAGGTCACACTAACCTCAGGGTCCGCACAAGTCAGGCGAACATCCACTAACCGGCGTGGGTGGACTTATCTCCATGATACCATCCTCCAACCTGGGGCAGGCACCCGCCAGTTGAAGAACTGTGCGAGCTTACGCCTGCTTCGTCTCTTCTTGGAGCTTTTGCGTTTCTGGAGCTGCTTCAAAGGTACACTTAAACAGATGATTCTCAAACATCAAGCTGCTTTGTCTAGCCTGACGGCTCGGACCTTTCCCATGTTATCTGTCCTGGAGAAGACAGGGCAAGGAGTTTCACGATGCAGGCACATCTCAGGCAATGAAGCGCTCCTTTGGCTTCACTTGATGTAGTGCTTCCTTGACCAGCTAATGGCTTGCTGGTGAGCCAAAGGATCTGCGAGAGCACGCAGAAGTGTCGGTATGAATTCAGCTCCATGTTCATACTGGTATATACGCGTATGCTTCGTTTTCTTTGAGACCAGGTTGAGTGCTCACCCTTGCATGAATCGTGCTCAAGGCATATTTACGGCAGCGGTCTCGTTAGCGGCTCGGGCCAAGTGTCGTGCATTGCAGAACACATGTTGTATTCCGCTGAGTGATATTGGGAATACTCCTGCTCCACGATTGAAGGCCAGGTGGGGAGCAAGAACTTTGACCTCTGAATTCGCCGTTTTCCACGCCAGGTGCTTCAAAGCTGCCACCCACCTTGGTGCATGCCAAGCTGAGCACGCACGGAGGCCCACGCGCAACACCCACCTTGCCTTTTCAATCTGAGCCCTGCTTCTTCTTGGTCAAGTTGACCTAGGGGCAGTTTGCCTAAAGCCTCAATCTCTCAAAAGGTGATCTGGGCAGCTCTTGAGCACTGAGGATTGCGCTGTTTCGCCTCAGCCGCACGTTCAGTGCGTGAGGCTGAAAGTGTGAGTTGAAGGCTCGGTTCTCGGCGCTTCAGCACGTGCAGCAAAGTCTGCGAGGATTCCAGGATCTTCATGTAGGCAGCCTGGCGATGACTGCAAGTGAATCAACTGCTCGTTGCTAGATGCAGACTGTAGGCAACATAACCTCGGTTTCTTGAATGGTCTTGTCGTACTCATTGCGGGCTTGGGTCTTGCGAACCAGGCTTTCGTTGACCTGTCTCCGGAGCATCATAATCAAGCCTTGCTTAGTTGCGCTCGAACTTCATGCTGCTCTCAGCACCGGGTTCTCATCTCTCAATTGGCATATGCGTGCATGGCTTCGGGCTCTAAGCTCTCAGTGCTGCTTTGCCAACTCCATCTGCACATCTTGAATGGTGACATGATACAATTGCGGAGGATATCGCAAGAAGCTTGGGTTGCCAGGAAGCTAGAGACTTAGAGGACTCTAGGATCATGAAAGGTTATCTTTCTAAGCATGCTTCTGCGTCGGGCCTTCTGAAGGCGATCTGTGAGAATTGACAACTCCTTTTGCACCTTTGCCTTGTCCTCTTCCTCCTGAACAGAAGAAAGGGATTGTGTGGAAAGGGCACTCAGGGTCCCATCAAAAGCTAGGTCGCATCTGGGATGGTTCAGTCATGCTATCATTGTGCCTTCAGGATTTGGCGATTCAACTCTTCACGCTTCTCGCGCAGGTCTTCGATGGACTTCACTAGCTCGTTGTTGTAGTTCCTGCATCAATGAAGCTGCTTGCGCAAAGGGCGCGGGTTGTCGCCGGAGTTTCTACGAGCATGGTGCTGCCGAGTTGCTGGAGGGTGGCTCCCTGGGATGCCATGGTCTGACAAGGTGATCAACAAGAACAGGGTTGAATTTTTGTAACGCCTTACGCATGCTTAGTTGGAACTGGCTGTTGGATAAGTTATGTTATGATGAGTCGGTATAACCCATTCGCCAATTCCCTGCTAAGCATGAGCAAGCTCATGCACGTCTCCGCTGCTCCTCCAGGTCACAGCGCGAAGTGCTTTACAAGGACGCCCGCAAGTAAACCAGGTCGTCTGGGCCAAACACAAGCCACACCACGTCAATTATCTGCATCTGCATGCCGTCAATCGCTTGGGTCTCACCTATTGCTGCCAAGTTCTAAACCTTCAAGCTGCCATGCTGCTGTTGATTTTCATAAGGAGAGTCAGCTGGATCCAGTCGCTGCTGGTTCTTCCCCCTTCTTGAGTGCAAGAGTGATTGAAAGTACACTTCCAGCTCTCATCAGGGGGCGCCAACTGTGCACTGCCAATTTTGGCAGGTTCAAGAACATATCTTGTGGCAGACAAGCGCACTGCGGACCAACTTGCATTCGCACGCTTGAGTGATCCCGAATGAACAGTTTTGGCCTATGAATCCTTCTGCTTTAGCATTTACAGTTGGTCCACGCAGGCTCCATCACATGACATCAGGCGCAGTAGCTAAAGCACGGCCTGAGCATCAAAGCCTTCAGAACACTTACTTGACGCGTGGCATCAGTGGCGGCCTCTGCGCCGTGGCTGCCTGCTGTCTGATCGGCTGCGCCGTCGAGATGGACTCCGGCGTGGAGGCGAGCGCCTGCGGCTATCCCTCCTCCGGCTGTCGCGCGGGCGGCTGTCTCTTCTTCGACTGGGTGACCGCCTTGGCGGAGTCCGGGACCGCGAGCGCCTGGGAGGGCTTCGCGATGGGCGGCGCGGGGATGGCCTGCGCTGGCGATCCTGACGGAGTTGTTCAATCAGTGGCCTCCGCCCTTCCCGTGGTGCTGAGGGAGAATGATCCCGCTGGCCTGAGATATCCAGAATGATAAGCGCTTCCTTGCGAACATCTTCTGGGTCGGTTGTAGTTGCTAGGCTCATGGGACCTCCCGCTGTCTTGCCCTCCTTCAATTCCTCCACAATCCTCTCTGGGTGTGGTATACGATTCTTGGACAGATCCAAGAACAGCTTTGGCATGTCATCTTTGTCAGGATGACGGTTTCGCTCCCAGTATGCGCCCTCAATGATTCGGCGACAGAACTCCTGCCCAAACCGGTTGCCTGCCAACGACACCCTTTCTGCGTACCTCGAGTTCTTCCCGGCGCCGAATTTCTTCACCAGGCGAACGAGTTCGAGCTCAACTAGGTCGTCCTTGTCATGACCTCAGCCATCGTGACCGAGAAGCAGCTTGTGTGCTCATGACTGAAAAATACTTGTTGAGCATAACTGATGGATAGGTTCCGCATGGTTTCCGGGCAGCAAAGCCCTGCATTCCTCTCTTGCATATGTTTTACCTCCTCTCTCCCCACACTTCTCAAGCACCTGCAAAAGTTCCCTACCGCACGAGGAGCAATCACAAATGAGTGCCACGCTGTAACCTTCCAGGTTGCAGTTGTCAAAGATGACCGTGCGAGCCTATCGGCCATGCAAGTGCAAGCACCGCGACATCCCAACACAGATTGAAACGCACCTCTGTGGAGACGCGCACGAACTGAACTATCAGCTGCACCGTTTCGGCTCGGCGCTTCAAATCTCAGCCGCATGGCACATGCTGGCACGCGGCTGCTGATGGGCGTTATGAGAGCTGGGTGCACGGGCTTGCTTTGACTGCGGCAGTGTGCTCCTGCATCGCCAGTGGATGCTGCCGCCAAATATCAAAGAACTCAAAAGCTGCAGCATCACATTTCTGTGCAAGCAGTCCGATGGCGACGGCGGCGTCAAAAGAGAGTTGCCACTGAGGTTAATCTCGTTTATCGGCAACGTCGACGTTCTGGTCGGCATCAGCCTGAGCACCAGCTGACGGAGGCCACGCTTGCTCTGACTTTACGGATCAAGGCCAGGCGACCCCTTGATCCCACCAATCTTGCCGACGGCTTTGATTGTCTTTACCTGCACATTCAGCAACCGTGCTATCAAAGCCAATCACGTTGTCACTTCTGCAGCGCTTGCAACAAAGCACAGTCTTCATAGACTGAGCTTGGTGCCAGCATCTCCTGCGAAAAGAGCATGTCATGTTGGAACATCTCCCAAGTCGCAATACTTTGAAACAGGGGGGTCGACCTTGCTAGACCACTGCAGATCACCTGAACCTTCCCGCTCCTCTGGCATGTCCTCCCCGGACAGGTCAAGCTTGCCCGTTTCCAGGCACTGGCAGTTGGCAGGGGAGCAAGGCAGATCACATGGTGGTCATCTGGGAGATAGCTGGTGCCTTGTCCAACATCCGGATGCACTTCAAAGCAGTCTCTTTGGTTCCGCATGTCTTCATTAAGCCTGAGGGTTAACCAGCTCAGCACTCCCAATAGTACTGATAGGATATTTTTCGGGCCATGAAGCTAACATCATTGAGAACCTCATCGTCGGGCACATCCTGCACCTCGACAAGCTCGAAGCTGCTTGAAAAGCTGCTTGAAGGCTTGAAACGCTGTGCTTTTGGAGCCTTTGGCCGGGCTGGCTCCGTGCCCCCGTTCACAATGCCATCTACGGGCATCCTGGGAACACATGAAGCTGAGCAAACATGTGCGAACTACAGCTTTTCTTGCGTTGCTCCACGTTGTCTTGAGGCACGCACGGCTTGCCTGGCGTCCCAGCCCATGCAAGCTACAGGAAGCTCTTTGAAACCAGAGTCCGGCAGCCGTCAGCATGCGAGGTGAACAAACAACCAAGGCAACCACGAGCACATCTGCACGCTCTGCTTCGCGCAAAAACTAGCTTTCAGAAGCGGAGGCTTTTGAGCCGACTGCGGGTCACCCCTCGGTCTGTGGTCATCGCGGATGAGATGATCACGACACCTTTGAAATGGTCTTGATAAGTATGATGCCTTAGCGCGGTCAAACTTGTAAATGCGGAGCCACACTTGCGAGCTTTGAGCAAGACATTTGTCTGAAATGCAGTCAGCTACCGTGAAGCGCTGCGTTCTGACCAAACTTTGCCTTCAGTGTGTACCTACGAGCAACGGCGTGGCATGAAGCCCTCTAGCATGCACAACAGGGTCATCAATTTGCAAGCTTCTTGTGACAACCAAAGACAAATTGGGTTTGGCTGCCGACCTTCGCTCAAGACTGATCAGAATATGCAGTCTTGCAGGCCTCCCAGGGAGCTTCTCGTAGTCCCACAACGCTTCCAGGCAGCCAGGATTGTTTCCTGAATCAACGGCCTATCCATTGATGACGACTGCTGGTTGAATTTATGTGAGCACGTACTCTGGATTCAAAATGCAATTAGCCGTCTGGAGCCAGCATGCTCCTCTCCTATCTGCTTGCAGAACCTGCTAAATGCAAGCATGCTGACAAGGTGCCACCTGCAGTCCAGTAAGCCTTGCAGCCCTCTGTGACAAGCAGATGCGTGCCCCAGGCATGCGGCGTGATAACCTCATCATGGTGTGCAAGGCCTTGTCCGCCAGACTCTCACAACAACCTTGCGGGCCTCTCGTATCACATTTTCCGTTGCTGGCGCCACTTCCCAACCTGAAGGAAGGTTTTTGGCCCTGATCACCGAAATGTCCGTCTTGGTCTGATAAGTATATCGTGCCTTGGCTAAGGGGGGCGACACGTGCATGTCACAGTTCTTAAAGCATCTGCTACGCCATAGGCTGAGAATCCAAGAAAACTGACAGTTAAATCCAGGGGTCATCGGGCTCCGTCGTCCAAGGCGGTTGAGCGTGCGGACTGGTGAAATCGATGGTGGCGTAATAGTAGCCATCCTGGTAGGTCATCCAAAAAGATCAGACTTAACTGCATCACGACTAATCAATCCTGATCTGGGGCAATGGCCAGCAGAATGGAATTCTGTCTTTGCTCCTCTGTGATTGTGACTTCCTTCTTTGGGTCAGCACGTTTGGCTGGAGGAGGAATCCGATACCTGAGGTCTTCCAACGTCTCAACGTCTGGAAGCTGGCCTATCAAACGCCTCGCAATGCTCTTGGACGAGCTGCTCCGTCTGTGGGTTGCCTCTACCTCGACTGCGGCTTCTGGCGGAGCCATTGCCGCGAGCGCCATTACTGCGGCTACGGCTATCCTGTGCAAGGTCCCCCCGTTGACAGCTCATCAACGCTTACATTGCTCCGGTCCAGGCCTTCCGGCTCCCTCTGGCGCGACTTCTGCTGTCCATCCTGCGGCCCAGCTGACTCCAGGGGTCCACATTCCGCGGCAACAGCCTGCAACATGCCATATGTTCTTGAAAGGAGCACGGTCCGAGGCCGGCTTGTGCTCCGGTACCGTTGGCTCCTGGGTGCAAGTACTACTGCAATTTCTTGCGTAGCCATTTGCAAAGTTCATGCTGCACCAGGTCCTTTGAGGCTTGCTGCGCGTCCGGCTACGACTGTCCATTCTTCTGGACTGATACCTGGGGCAACGCGTCAGTCAAACAGCCATGTCGCAGTATGTCGCAGTCAGTTGCCGTAATCCGCACCTCTCGCTGCTATCGCCTCTCCTGCCGCCGCCGCCCATCTTGCTGCAAAAGGTCTCAGAACATACACGCCACACTGTATAGAAAGGCAGTGTGTTCCGCTGAAGTGCACCTACATGTCCTGGAGAAGTTGCCAATGCTTGAGATGGCTTGGGTGCGGCTGCTGGGCATACAAGTTCTGGCACATTTTGCCTATGAAATGAAGACATCCGCCAGGAATGCGAGAACCGAGTGTAAATGCTGGCCGTGATCTGGATGTTATAGTCTACAAGCCGTGGCGTTGCAGGTCTTCAACCTCCTGGATGGGGTTGGCTTCGGACAAGACAAGCAGGAAAACGCCACGCCACTGCTTTGGCCTCTTGAAGTTGCCAATGCTAGTTCAAAAGTCGCAGACGTTATTCTATCTGCAACTAGGTTCATTTACAAGCTACAAGCGACTGCGATCTCCCATTTTGGCAAGACCACAGGCGCTGTGTATAAACGCGTTCCGTGGGTAAAGAAGCGGAGCGTGCGAACATGCCGCACGTGCAGCTTAGCAGTAGCATCACAAGCTGTTTTGAACAGTCCAGCCTGCCATTAAGCAGCGGGGTGTGATGCAGATTTCGGAAAAAACGCCTCGAAACGCGTAGTAGTAGTCCAAAGGGCTGCAATAGCTGAATTCCAACCTATACCATCTCGTACTGATGAGGAGGACCCTTGGTCTACTGCAAATGGATCAGTCCGGTCACTGGGCAGCGCTACCGGCCAGACATTGCGAGCCGCATGTGGGGCGGCTTTATGCGCCCAAGGTTGACGAATACGCAGCCTTTTGGAACATCCAGACACTGAGAACTTCGAACACCAGGTGGCCCACAGAAGTCACTAACATGCCAAGCCAAGAGGCTGGGCCCTTCGCCAGAGGCACATGCCTTTTCAAAGGGATTGCGCTGCTTCCACGGCTCTTTCTTAACGGCGTCCTCCGGATTACCATCGATGAAGGAGAACACCTTCTCAGGACGTAATGTGCCACAGCACAGAGAGCAAGTCTTGCACCCATAGCAGCTGCACTTAAGACGCAAAAAGTTGTCTGCCTTTCTGCTTGACAGCTCTGCGTGCTGTTCCTTGATGAAGTGCAGCAGTTCCTCAGCATCAACGCCATCCCCGTTCCTGTCCATGCCTGAGCTGCAATCACAAGCACCTCAAAAGTTCAGAACGGTGCAGTGCGGAACTGGCGGCCCACAATGACAGTTCACATGTGAAAGACAAAGATGGAGCAAGCAAAAGTCTGAAAGTGCGACACCTGATTTGTTTCCACTTTCGCATGTACATCCTTCCTCTGCAGCGAGGAAACTTTTGTAGAACTGCTTGAGCTCGATATCTCCCACGTCGTAGGCCGTGAGACGGAGGTTGTGGCGAGCAAAATATAGGAATTCCAGCCTACCATGGCAGAGTATCACTCACCACTCAACATTTCGCTTGAACCAGAAACCCTTCCTTCCACACGTACTTCCAACGAAAGCTGCTTTAATCGTTTTAATCTAACTTTCTAGCGGTCTATGTGTAAAAGCTAGTGAGAGCCAACAGGAACCAATACCGGCACATGTGCAAAACATTTGCTTCAGGGCCATGCCACAACGAGATTTTTCCGTCACCGCCCGCATCAATGTTTGCAAACCTCGGCCACGCAAGACGCCAAGCTGATACAGGAACAGTGCACAATGATAGCAGCAGCAGTTGTTGGCACCACAAATGCCAATACTGAACATGATAGTGATAAATGGCGGTGAAAAATAAAGACGGCAGTCCTACTAGCAGCAGCAGAGATTACACTGGTATATTCGGCCTAAGCGGAAACAGCTTGAACATCCACGTCTGCTGAACAGTGCTCTGCCAAAGCAAAGCTCCTGACAATTCGTTGATGGCAGAATGCGAGGCCGTATACTTCCTCAGGCTGACATCCCAAGATTTCCTACACCTATAGTTCCCCTCAAGCAGATAGAATATGGGTATATGGGGATCTTAGTAAAATGCACCCACAGCCATATTTTATCTACTTAAGGAGGACTAGACCACCTGATTGCTTCATGGTCCCTTCCCATCCTGTACCATCATGCTCTGACGTTTCTCTACCTGCAATCCAGGCTCCGAAAGGCTAAATTCAAGTTGCGCCGAACGCGAGCCGTTTTCTTCTCCATGAGCTTTGATTCATCATCAGGCCGCTTTGAGCCATGAGACACGTACTTGAGCAACTCCGACCTGGAGTACACCACAGGTTGTTCAAGCCCGTTGCATCTCTCTGGTTTCAGCCAGGACGCATTTCTACAGAACCGCTCTTATCATGGTCGATGGCGTCAAAGAGCACTTGCAAATCATAGTCGGGCAGAGTTTCTGGAGTGATTCGAAGTGCCGTGCGCATTGCCTGGGCGGCTGAAAGCATAGATTGTCAGGCCTGGACGCACCGCACTGCGCCTGCTTCAGCTCTTTGATGTCCAAAGATCCGGACCTGGTTGACTGGAGAATACTGGAGACAGCATTCAGGCTAAAACAACCCGCTCTGGGGGCTATTTGCTCTAGTGGACTCTAGTGACCCTTTGGGCAAGTGACTTGTCGGCATCAGCTGCTGCAAAGACTTTGTCCCAACTCATTTCTCGATGGGCCTGCCATGGTTGGGCTGATGCATGCCCTTCTAGGGTCGTTTCCCGCAATAGCGGGACCAAGATAGACCCCAATATATTATAGTCACAGTTCTTATTATAGGGACCCCACAAGGTACCCCCCAATTTTGGGAAACCCCCCCTATGGAATGTAGGGCGCAAAGAATCTCGTGCCGGCCTTGGCGGAGATGATGACCCGCCGAGCTCGCGCAAGGACCTCCTCATTGCTCGGCTTGCGCCCCACGATTGGCGATCTGTTGTGGTTCTGCCCGCCTGACCTGAAGTCCGCAGTGCTCATGTGCATGTGAGCTTGGGACCGCCACGCATGCAATTTCCCTCAGTAATCCGTCACTCCCACAGGAGTCATGTCCAGCCAAGCAACAGCGGCCCGCCTTCCGCGGCAGAGCGGCAGTGCTTGAAAGGAGAAATAAAAGGTTCTCGGACCTTTGGCCGTGCACAGGTGAAGCCTAACAAGAACAGAGGTCCTGCATCCCTAAAGGCACCTCATCTCTGGAGATGCAACGCCGCTCTTCCCAGTTGGAGGTGTCAGTGCCAAAGGTATGTAGGACTTTAGAGAACTCGCGCGGTTCTCTTTGTATAGAACTGCATCCGGCGGTGATGGAACAAAGCACGTGCGACAAGTCCCTTCGCTTGCTCAGCGAGAGCTTTGAGCGCCTCGGCGCCATTCTTTCATGAGAATTGGCGACATCTAGACGTCACCCTCACTGGTTCATCCCTTTTTCTTTGGGCCGAAAAGTGTGCAAGAGGCGAGCCTGCACATGATTGTCCATGACCGCCATGAACGCAATGCAGCTAATGCTATTCCCCCGGCAAGGTACCAAGACTCAAGGCACTGATGCTGGGTCTACTCTTTCCCTTTTGCACCGCTGGCATTCCGACGACAAAGCTGTGGAGTCTGCTGAGGGAGAGAAGCTATGCGAACTTCACGGCTTGAACGTGATCCAGCCACTTTAACCCCCTGTGGTAAACAGCCGCAACCTCCTCCATCGTGAGCTTGGCATACCTAATGGAAGCGGCGTGACAACGGGGGCAAGGCAGAGTGAATGAAATTATCAAAGCAAGTTTGACAGTCAATCCAAAACCCAAGATGCTGTCCCGGGTTCAACGCCTCGCTTGCACCTTCCTCGGCCCGAGCTACGCGGGGTGAAGTGTCAACGTCCTGCAAGGCAGCCTGCGCCAATCCAGCTGGGCAGATAGGGATGCCGTGCATGGACCCAATCCTTATGCGGCATGATGTGGTGATGTGGTGCTCTTGTCGAGGCACTTACCTCCAAGGCCGCGGCCGGGTGCGGATCAGCTGCTTGCAGCTGTAACCTATGAGCTATGGCAGCTGCAGCTCATTTGGCATTATGGGCTTGGTGCGCATTCATCTCTTCATCGGAGTTTCTGTAGGTACATGTGCTGCGTTGAAAACAGATTGTGCTGGCATGAAGCTAACTAGGTGTTGATCATGCATTGGGGCAATTGATTCTGCATCTACGAACGAGCTGGGCGTATTTGGGACTTGGAAAATCCAAGACCGTCTCTGGCTCATTCACAGGGATCTGCTTGGACTCAATTTGTATTCAGTCATTGTCAGCGGTGCATGAAGACAATTTATTGTCTTCGCTTCCGTCTACCTGCAGTATTCCTGCAGTCAGCCGCATGAATTGACAGGTAATCTCCTTAGCCATCTCTATTGCCCAGTGAAATGGACTTGGGTTTCCACTGATTTTCCCTTTGCATCTTAATAGCAATTTTGCATTTCATGCCAAGTGGCCGCTGATGATACAGCAGCATGCAACAAGGCATGGACCACACTGTTTCGTCAAAACAGCCAGGGGAAGACCCTTTTTTTAGATGAGCAGGAAACAATCAATTATGGTTGGGCTTATGGCACAGCTCCCTATTCAATGCAGACCCGAAAAGAATGCTGAGGCAAGCTCCAAGGGCTGCCACCATACGTCGGACAAGGTGGTAGCGGCCTGAGTCCACCACGAGCTTCAGCCTTGCTAGACCCAACGACGCGTCCAACTGCATCATTTCCGCCCTCAAAGCGATGGCGGGTGGCTTCCCATCAAACAAATCCACTCCGTCAGTCAGCTGCTTTAAGGTTGCATCTGTGGGCTGGTGGAAGCTTTCATTGGGTCCGAAGTTGGCACCTATCAGTACCACGTACTCTTTCTCCACGTGCGTCTCTGGCATGGCAGCTGACCTTGTGAAGAAGCCGTCAGAAGTGACAAGCAGCAGGCCTTCGCTTCTAGAATCCAGTCTGCCGACGCAATGACATTCTTCCGCGCCAGCCGGATACAAATCCGAAATTATAGGCGTGCCCTCCAACTCCCGGACATGGGAGCAGATGACCCCGCGCGGCTTGTGCATTTTTATGTATACCTCTTTCCGTGGAGGCACTGCCTGCTTCTGAATGACGCCACGCTTCGGCTTGCCTAGAACGGTAACCACTTGAGAGTTTTCCACCATTTCCATCTCATCTCGAGCCGTTCGTCCATCAATTGCTACCCGCCCTAAGGCCACCAGCTGCCTTGCAGCTCGGACGCTGCAGCCAGTCAGTGCTACACAGCGTAGCAATGGCGCCCAGGGCACCCAGGGAACCGCGGCTTCATCTCCCAATGAAGCAGCCCGCTGCGCTGTGGAGGCTGGCCTTCCCGGGTGCAGCCATCGCTGCGCCCATGGCAGCCGGACACGCAGTTGCCAACTGTGACAGCAATATTTTGCCATGCATCTCTGTGTCAAAGGCAATGCGGCTGCAGCCCTGATGCCGCCGCCAGTTTGCATGCTAAGCTGGTGCTGCGGTCAAGAGCAGCCCTTTCTTGGAGATCTTTGTGCCCAAGAGCCTGCTGCACCGCAACATGATGGGAGGTCGATTGCCTTGCCCCACCTCCTGTGGCATCATATTTGAGCCAGCAAATGGACAATGCTGGACAGCACACCGCCGACAAGGAAACCAGACCAAACAATTTCGGCTTTTGGCACAGCAGGGCATAAGTCCCACTTTCTCCTCCACCGCCTCTGGTGCCTCATCGTTCTGCAAGTTGCTACATGACCTAGGGCCTATAGAGCCCAGGAGGCAGCTCGAGGCCTGTCAGACACAGCATCCAAGCAGCGAGGAGAGTCTATGGGAGGGGGAAGAATCCAGGATCATCGTACTCCGCCGGCCTCAGCCAGTACTGCATGCAAACGGCTGGCATGCTGCACAGCATTCCAATCGATCGAAGCATAATTCCACGATAAAGCCAAGTGAGGAGCGGGTGAAGAACTGGCTCTCTTCGTGGCGGCCATGGCGGATCTGCCTTCCGGACTTGTTGGAGCTGCGGCTACACAATGAATGACTAGAAGGCTTAAAGCGCACGATGCCTCACGGGTGGAAACCAAGACCCTCTTTGTGCTCATATCGACTGCCAAGATCTTCACCGCCACTTGCTCCCCCACCTGGCTGTGGTGCATGGTGCTCTTCATACATGTAATTGGAAGATGCCCAAATTCTGCAGGATCCTACCTGCAGTTGCGCTGGATCCGAGGAGCTCTGCAGGTCTTCGCAGAAGCCTCTGATCCGTGAGTCCTGCCAAGTGCAGGATCTAGCTACCCTTCCTTTTCATGCTCCAGGCGGCCTCACCCAGGTTGCCCATGGCCAGGCCGTTGACTATTAAACCTCTGAATCGGCAACATTTGTGAAATCTATCTTTCTTCGTCCCTTCCCCTTTTATGAGGCCAGCTGCTGACAAAGCCGCCATATGGCCTGGGGTCTGCAACGGAAGAGTGAAGGTGCCTTCCTGGAGGCCCCTGCCTGAGCTCCTGAATGACGCCGCGAACAGTTGCGCCAACTGGGAGGAAGTCCACCAGCGCCTACAACAAGGCTTGATCATTGCACCGTTAGGGCCACGCAGTGTCTGCAACAGTTATACTGCACCTCTTCCCAAGTCAGCGCGCGAGGCTCTCCCTCCCTTTCATGTTCCGGAAGGGCGAAGAAGGCCTGAACAGCTGTGCAAGCTGCACGCTGGCACCCAGATGGCTTTATTGGCAGTCCTCAGGTTTGTCTCTTCTCCCTGCATCCTGCGGAATGTCTCAAGACTCTAGACGTGTCTGGATGACTCACGGTTGTGGCAGCATCAGAGACGTCCTGAGCCCATTCTCGCACGGTGCCCTCCTGGACGAAATTCCGCTCTTGCTGCCGCGGCTGTGGTGTGCGCCTTGTTCCAAAGGCTATTCACAGGTCTTCAGCCACTTGGCAACCAAGGCGCATGCAAACAGATTCCATCCGTCAAGGCTTATGGTTTGGGGCATAAAGCGACAAAGCCCCCGTCCTCTTTGCCTAGGGCCTAGGTTCTATGGCCTTGGCAAGACATTGGCTTTTCCTACCAGCTTCACCCAGGGACCGGCATGCAATCCTTCCAAAAAGAAAAACTGCCAAAAAAAGGATCCACCAAGGAATCTAGCATTTCCAAGATCCTGGCTGGAGGTTTGGAAGGGAAGGCAGCACAGGCTCAGGTGGACGTGCGGGCCAGCCGGCTTCCTCCTGCCGAAGAAGGTCTTCAGTGAACCTAAATGTCCCTACTTGATCTGTGTAATGTACCCCTGTTGACCGCACAAGAAATATTGCATGAAACTGTAGGATTGCTGGGGGGGCTGAAGGCTGGCAAGTTTGGTTGAGGCCTCCTGTCATGAAGATCAGGTGAAGATTTTGGGATTGAGGCTTTGGGGTAGGTTCCTTGCTCCTGAAATGCTGCCATTTGTTCACACTGTGCAGCCGTACCGAGGGCAGCACTAGCTGGGAAGGTCAACAATGCCTTAACATGCGAAAGGCCCGCAACTGGTGACGGGTTGGTGATGGTTTTCTTGTCCCTAAACGATGGAGAAGGGATTGTCTGGATAGCCCCAGAATGAAGGCTCACTACAGGCTTAATCGGTATGTCCTCGGCTTATCCATGACCGTTGGATAAGTGGGGAATAACGATCCTTGGCTTACTCATCACTTATACTATGTTTCGCCTGGGCTCATAAAGGCAACTACGGGGACCGAGAAGGAGGGCTCAAGATTGCACAGGTAAGCCTGGGATAAGCCTAGGATAGCGTAGGATGGACGAGCGCAGCATATCCTAGGACTTAGGATAAGCCTAGGATGACCCTAGGATAAGCCGAGGACAAGCCTGGGCTTAGGCTTTACTTATACGTCCTCATCCATAGCTTATCCTCAATTTGTTTCCTTGTTTTTTTAAATGCTTATCCAGCACGTATCCTTCGCTTATCCTGCGTTATAACATCGTCGGCATTAGTATGGGATGGGGACCCCCCCACCCTACTTCATGAAGTGTATATGATTTTGCAGTGCAGTCCTGGGGCTGCTCCAGCTCGGACTGAGCTTCATCTGCAACGGGTGGCGAAGACATAGGTGGCAAAGGCGGTGGCGACAAATCCGGCAAAGGCGGCAAAGGGGGTAAGGGCGGCAGCTTCCTGCGTCCGAGGCGCAGCACTCAGCACTCATCAAACAAAGATGGCAACAAGGCTCTGGCTCAGCCCGCGATTCAGCATGCAATCTTCGGCAGGACAGTCGCGCTGAATGACCTGCATGTGTGAAAAGTTCCAGCATGTTGTAGCAACAGCGACGCCATGAAGCTTTCGGACAGCAAATACTGCGGCTTCGACGGAACAAAACGCTTTTGACTGGCCTACCTGCAAGGGTGAAAGTTACGTCAGCCGCAAGCAGCAGCATGAAGCCAGCAATTTTTGCCTGACCGATGCATACACTTCTGCGACGTGCCACTCTCAAATCCTGCTGTCCGTGCCGTATGCTGCCATCTTCTTTGTGCCAGCCACCTGCCAGCCACTCCGGTGAATTTGATGGGGCTGAAGAACTCAGAGCTGCGAGCCTGCTGGTTCCAAATCTATGATGACCTGCCGAGTTACGGGCAGAAGAGCAGCAACAAACATTGTTCCCGTGCCACACGTGCCTCGAAGACTCTTGACAATTCTCCGGTCTGCAGGTGGCCCCATTTTGTACATGTCCGAGCTACACCCTGCCTAATTGTTCTCCCCTGGATGTGGATACACGGATACAGGGATACAGTCTGAGTGGACAAAGCGCAGAAACAACTGGGATTAGAAAGAGGCATTCCATTTTGGAGTAAGGTGCAGTCCAGGCTCTGGATGTTGGATGTTGTAACATTGTATGCTTCGGTCTGTACCTTCAAGCCAAACAGGCTCTTCAAGCAATAGCTGCCTTCAAAAGCTGGAAGTCAGGGATTTTGCACAACATGTGTGAAGTTTCCCAGGCACACTTACCATCTCCTGAATCTTTCTTTGGCTGTGCGCGGCGAAACGATTGGCTTCTTTGCTGGTCATTGACCAGAAGGGTTCATGCCGATGCATGGGATCAGCTACTTTGGCCTAATTATTGTACATGCGGAACAGAATTGAACTGAACGGCCGCAGCGCATTCTTTAGCTTTCGCAAGTCTCGCTGCCTATGCACGGAGGCCAGTAGTTGGCTCACGAAAAACATGCGGAGAGCCGTGGAGCCCAT